>PJEM01009601.1:0-70043 GCA_004023845.1 Helogale parvula
AATTTGACAATAAACTATTAAAAAAAAAAGACCCTTCAAAAACTGTTACAGACCAAGGATCCCCGGAGATAGGCAGGTAAAGGGATAGTAGTGACCAAGCCAGCCTTAACATTCTCTCAGCTTGACCGAACTTCAAACAGGCTTCTTCCTGACTCTGGGTCTCTGACGTGTCTTTCTTAGACTATGGCTTTAGATAAGTGTCACTGTAAATTTTTTCTTGCCCCTTTAGCAAGTAAATCTTTCAAGAAGCTTCCTGGTTAGGAAGGTCTTTCTTAAGGACCTAGAAGCCATCCCTTTTTTAAAATTATTTTATTTTATTTTTTTATAGTTTATTATCAAGTTGGTTTCCATATAATACCCAGGTTCATCCCAACAAGTGCCCTCCTCCATGTCCATTATCCTTCTTCCCCACTCCCTCACCCCCATCAGCCCTCAGTTTGTTCTTACTATTCAAGAGTCTCTCATGGTTTGCCTCCCCCCCCCAACTACTTTCCTCCCTTCCCCTCCCCCATGGTCCTCTGTTAAGTTTCCCCTGTTCCACTTATGAGTGAAAACATATGGTATCTGTCCTTCTCTGCCTGACTTATTTCACTTAGCATGACTCCCTCGAGTTCCATCCACACTGCTACAAATGACCAGATTTAATTCTTTCTCGTTGTCATGTAGTACTCCATTGTATAGATAAACCACATCTTCTTGATCCATTTATCAGTTGATGGACATGAAGCCATCTCTTTAAAACACAGTTATGAAAAAAAGATAGCAGAGAAATACATCTGTGGATTTCGAATAACTCAATTTGTGGGATGTATTCCATTGGTGGTCCTCCCCTGAAGTCCTCTGATGCCCCTCCACCTGCTAACCCCACCCATAGAAACCCTCCTGCCCTTGTATGAATGCAACTGACTTCAGACCTCTTTCCCCTGTTGTAATAATCTTGAATAATGTCTTTCTTGCCTATTCGACACAGTCTAGTGAAATTTCTGCTTTGAAAGTCACAGCACTGGATAAGAGCCTGGATCAGAACAAAAGGACATTATGTAAACATTAAGGTGGTCTGAATAGCTGACTTTATTCGAGGCTATTGCAATAAAAGGGAGGGGTTTGAACTCAATCCACTGAGATAAAGGACAGAGGATTTTTGAGGCTGAGCTGAGAAGGTGGGAAAGTACTGGGGGACTTTGGGGCTAGGAAGAGGGGGTTGACCAATGGGTATGTCCTACATATTGAGTTATTTTGAATTTGCAAGTGCATTTCTCTATTTTTCTTTTCTTAAGCTTTTTTAAATTGATTTTCTATTTCCTTTTTTTAAAATATTTTATTGCCAAGTTGGTTTCCATATAACACCCAGTGCTCTTCCCCATAAGTGCCCCTCTCTATCTTTCTCCATGATTACATTTCAAAAAGAGATAGTCCCAGGTCTTTAAGAAAGAAAAAAAAAGTTAAGAAACATAAATTTAGATAATACCAATAAAAACTATATCCCTTCCCCCTTTACACTAATGTTGGGCTTCTTGGGTCCTGTTCAGCTCGTATCTCCAGAACCTGGCAGATGATAAGTACTCAGTGTATATTTATTGGGTAAATCACACAGCTGAACGAGAATTTAATTGCTATTTAGTTTAATTTCAAGCTAGGTTTCCACCTCCTTTGCAAACACAGCTGCAAGATTTCCTATAGGCTTGTATATTCCCAGTGGCTGGGTCCTCAGGAACTCCTTAGAAGGAGAGGTGGAATTAATACAAAGTTGTAGATGTACTGGTAGTGTTACCACTTTGTGTAACTTCAGTTCTCTGAACCATGAGTTGGCAAAGAAGACTTATCCCTTTATCCTATGTCTTTCTTCCTACTCTAGAAAGCATCCAAAACAAGCTGAAGCATCTTCAAGGTCACAGGTCACAGCAAGTACCAGGACCCTCATGGAGAACGGAGAGGTGGTTGGTTGATTCAGGGGTTAAGGTTCTTACAACTCGGTCAGGAATACATTGAATTAACCAAGACCGGGCTACCCAAATGACTGCCGCTTCTGCTCCTGGCTTATGCCTGCTAATTAATTGCCCACTTAATGGGCTCCTCTGAGGATCTTATGAGACATAAAAATAAATGCTCATTTTGGACTCTTAAAAGCCACCTTTGAGGTGTTTCACTAGATTATCATTAATAGAAATTATTCAGTGGTGATGTTTCATAAAACCCCAGCCACTGCCCTTGGAGCTTTCTGTATTAATTCACATTCAATAAACTGTGATCCTATCTTTCATTAGAATTGTTACTAAATACATTTCTATTCAGGGCATCTCCCTGAAATGGAAATATTTCCCTAAAAATTAATTTTCCTGATACACATGCGTAGGCTTATTAATGTGAGCTTTGAATAGACTTACTGTTTCATTTCTCTGGAAGGAACACAAAGAAAGTAATGTTGGTGAATTTGCATCTCACAGGATCTCAAGTGTGCCAGGATAGGCACTCCGGAACAAAATTTCAGAGTAAGTGGCATCTCACAGATCCTCAGATTCGTGTTAGGAAAATGTCACTAACATTTGCACATGTCTTTACGCTTTACAAAGCATTTTAACCTGACTTTTCTCATCACCTCTCCCTCCCCACCGTAATTCTCCTGTGGGGTTGGTATTATGATGTTCCCTGATTTAGTGGTGAACAAACTGGTCTCAGAAGGTTATAGGACCATAGAAAGTTTCATAGCCAGTAACGGTCCCATTACTTTGGCGGCTTAAATAACCCTGATTGAATGCCTATCCTCCATCATAGCTTATTTTTACAATCCCAATCCTTGCCCCCTTCAAGATCCCCTTGATGTTCACATCTGCAGATGCTCTGTGCTCTCACTTGTCTGGGGCACTCTCCCACCTGCTAACTCCTAACCTTATCTTCCAGAGTTCAGCCAGCAGCTCTCAGGAAGCCTCCCCTACCTCTAATCACTGGCCAGTGGTCCATCCACATAAGTGTGGAGACCTGGACTGTCTCCATCTTTTCATTTCCAAAGCTCATCCATCACGGATGCTCAAGAAAAACATGTTACCAGCAAATGGGAACCAGTGGTAAATCCAGGACTGGAATCTCTGACCTCAAGTGCAGCCCCCTGGCCATTTCACTCCCTTCCAGTAATTAACAAAATGACAAAAGCAACAAATGACTTCTGAGGTGTGACTTCTTCAGAGAGTAATACGCCCATGTTGCCTTAGCATAATGCAAATATAGTAAAATTTCATTGCTGTGGACTCCATTAATTAAGGACGCATAATGCTTGGCCAGGGGCTGGGCTGGCGTGTACCTTTGGAGTGTTTATTTATAAAAGAGATTGCTAAGCACATTAGTACATTAACAGTGTAAACAAGATCACCAGGGAAATGGCAGAAGATACTTAAGAGAACAAACTGCCTGGAGTCACTTTGGAAGCACCCATTACGATCAAACAATCACTGTGCTAATTACAATTGCTCTGCTAATTACAATTACTGTGCTAATTACAATCTATCCTTATCTGTTCCATAGGCTCCCCTACGGACTTTTCCTTCTGAGTGCTTAGACCATCCTGAGTTACTGCCTGCATTTTCCTGGAAGGAAATTGTGGTTCTTTAAAAATCATCTCTGCTTTGGATGGCTCAATGGTTCCAATAGGCTTCCCCCTCCTAGAAAAAGAACAGAGTCAGGGATTTTGAAGCCAGAAAATTAAAAACAAAACCAAAAAATGCGGGAGGAGAAGTGAAATGAACCTGGTTGCTTCTGTTGTTTTAGCACCTTCTGCAGACTATAAGACGCAGTTTTAGGTTAGCTGGAGAACATTCAAAATATGCAACGTATAATTTGTTTTCCTCATAAAATGACCATGTTTCGTAGATTTAGAGATGTGAACACGGAGAACAAAATTAAAAAAAAAAATAAAGTGGCTATTTGTCTTTCTTCTTACTATAATTAGCGAGAAAGATTAGAGAGGCCTTCTTTAAAAACGGATTGCAATTCCATGCTCCCCGCATGCAAAAAGTAAAAAGCATCTTTCACTAGGCCTTAATTTTACTGCTTTTTTTCCTGTCCCCAATTATACTAATGAGTGTTGAGGGTATGAGATTTTTGTCTAAGCACTTAAGAATAATAAAGCTTCACTCAGGCCAGGGTCCCCTCCCAAATAGATTTCTCACTACTTTTTCAGGAGTCTGTCTTCCACCTGTGCCCTGAAGCCAACTGCAGCCCAGCTCTCTGCCTCAAAGTCCTTTCTGCTCCATGCAATGATGGCGGACTGACATTGTGGCACACAGGAGGCTCTGATCTGGGCACCCAACCATGGCTTCAGGATACTGGACTCAAAGGTAACTGTCTCCCCTACTGGTACTGATTCTCAGAGCATCCTATAGCGATCCCTAAGCAGAGAATATGGATGGATATATGGATAGATGGATGGATGGATGGATGCAGAAAATAAGTTGTGCTACATTACACACTAAGGGCTTGTTGGATTACAGGGCAAGACTGTAATTGGTTTGTCCTTGGTCACTCTGGAAGGAGACTCCTTTAGGAGTGCATGGCCTTCTAAGTGCCTTAGGCCTTGGGACTTAGATCCTGCTCTCCAGTAGGAAAATGGAGGAGTGACAATCCTTTTCCATTCTCAGGCATAATCTGGGCTCACATCTCATGAAAAGTGCAGTTTAACACCTCACTCTTCAAAGACGGTCCTCACACCCAGGAGCTCACTTGCAAAGCAGAGTTTCAGGTCTTATCTGCAACACACTGAATCAGAGCCTGCATTTTAGAAGGGTCCCTTGGCGATCTGTATGTAGATTAGAGGTTGAGAATCACTAGTGAAGTTCATGTGTACAGTGTTCTGGCTATAAGACATATGGAAAAGGCCTACCTTTAGATGGGGTTTTTGTGTGTCATAATGATGATGAACTATTACTTGCTTTTCTGCTCTTTGAAGATCATATGGTTTGAGCCATATGTGCTTGCATTTGCACACATTATCTGGAGGTTACAGAATGGAGAAGGGAGCAGGGCATGACTCTCCCCTCCGTCATCTGCTGTATGACCTTGGACACTACACTTCACTTCTCTGAGCTTTAGTTTTCTCATGTAGAAAGTATGGTAGTCAATCTGCTCCACATGTGTCATGGGAGAGAGAAATACCTGCCAAAGTCAGGCTTCGAAAGGTAAAGAAAATATAGTTTTACAATATCAATCATCTATAAGGATACTGGGAAATGTACCAGAAGGAAGAGTAGGATCTGAACAAGACTGATGTGAAAAACATTGGACTCACCGGTTAACCCTTACTGTGTTTAGATGGATATCCTTTCCTATAGGTCAGGACCACTTCAGAGCTGGTTACTATATATTTTTAATACTCCCACAAAAGTGTGGAACACTTCCAGAACTTTTAGGTATAAGCCCTGGCCCATTATTAAATTCCACACAGCACACATGGGCATCTAAATCCCACATTCCTCATTGTATGTTCTTTCCCTGTAGGTCATTCATATAGAAATAAAAAAGCTATCCTATAGGACACAGGTGGTACAACACATAAGCCAGATTATGTCTTTCCAAAAGAAGGTAACCTTGGGTGGCTACCTATTCCACAATGCTGGCTAAGCTGTCCACCTCCCACATACCCACAGAGCATGAAGGGCTCTGTTTCTGCCCCTACTGTGGGCATTTCACCAAAGCAATGTATTCACCAAAATATCTTGGGTGGAGGAAGTCAGAGGATGCTGACAGGTGTTAGAGAATATTTTCAGGTTAATACCCCACTTTACGGTTGAAGATCTTGAGGTTCATAGAGAGTAAGAGATTTGTCCAAAGCTACCCAACTGTGCAATGACATATGGCTTCATCATTTCTCATGGTGGCATCCTGTAACCTTGTGCTGGGTCCGAGCCAGGAAAGGGATCAGCTTCCTGCAGAATCATGCACATGGGGATAGCCTCTTTCCTAAGATTCCTCCCAGTTATTGATTTGGCAGCCCACTATGGTACCTGATCCTCCCTGTCTGGTGAGAAGAGGGATAGAATCTCATTTAATCATTACAACAGGGGCTCATTGGTGGCTCAGTCAGTTAAGTGTCTGAGCCCTGCATTGGGCTCTGTGCTGACAGCTCAGAACCTGGAGATTGCTTTGGATTCTGTGTCTCCATCTCTTTTTGTCCCTCTCTCGCTCATGTTCTCTCTCTTGAAAATAAATACACATTCAAAAAATTTTAATTGTCACAACACCATCAAGAAGGGGGTGTTGTCATTATTTCCAATTTAGAGATGAGGAAATTGAGACACAATGAACAAATGTGCTCAAGGTCATAGAGTTGACAGGTAGCAAGCTATAACTCAGACTCTAGAGCCTGACATCTTAGACAGGAGGCCAATATATCTCCAAACTGCTGGATAATGTGAGCCACATGGGGATATGGTGACACTTTACTTTCCCAGGCTCCTTATCTGGGAGGGAAAAAAAAAAAAACCTGGTAGGTCTTGGTGCAGCTCCAGGTGACTCTTATGATCAGGTGAGTAGGAAAGGCTTCCCTAAGCCTGTGGCCATGGGGGTTGAATAGGAAGAGGCTGTATTCTTCTTAGTTGTGCCATAACCTTAATTTACAAAAAAGGAAGCTGATCAGGAGAGAATTGAGCAAGGGTGATCCAATAGGAACTGACAGAATAGGTATGGATACTCA
Organism: Helogale parvula; assembly: GCA_004023845.1. Lineage (NCBI taxonomy): Eukaryota > Metazoa > Chordata > Mammalia > Carnivora > Herpestidae > Helogale > Helogale parvula. The sequence continues at coordinate 6,680 of PJEM01009601.1, forward strand.
GCTTTTGATTCCAGGGCCTATGGAACATGGGATACATTGGCCTTGACTCCTGCAGAAGATGTCCAGAAACCTTGGGAAAATGGACATACCAAAGAGAGATTCTTCTATAGCCAGCCCAAGAGTCAGGGTCCCAGGGAAAATCACCTCTTAACTCCTGTGATCCAGCCTCTAATTTCTGACCTCAGTTAACTACCAAAGTCTCATTAGTTGATCCCCCAGAGAAGGGAACATACAGCTGTATCTCCAGGTGGCAAGCTGAGGATATTGTCAAGAGTTGGTATATGACCTTATAGATAGGCTTGGGAATTGCCTTGAAAATCAGTAGCTAATGCCACTTTTACTTAACAATCTCTCCACCATCAGCCTCCTTTGCTTTCTCTTATTATAGTAAGACCATGGTGTATCACAAAACACCCAGGCCTGAGAATGCAGAAAAACAGCTTCCAGTCCTGTCTCTACCATTAATTCTTTATATAGATCCTTGACCTTAATGTTACTATCCGTATAGCGTGGAAGCTGGATCTGAAGGTCTTTAAACCTTCAGAGTAGATACAGTGCAGCCCAACAGACGGGGAATTGGAAGCCTGACTTATTCATTTACTAGTTATATGATTTTATGTAATTCACTTAAACACTGCGAGACTTCGGTATCTCATCTACAAAAGGGTCATTGAAACTATTTTTCAAAATTCAGCCATCTATAAAGTATAGGGCTTTTTTGGGAGATGAATGAAGGAAATGGTCAAGAGAAGAATAGAAGGTCTTATTACAGTTCTCATAGGTGGTGATGTTAAGTGGGAGAATGCTAGAAGACCGAAAGTTATACTGATGGATGGGGTCTGTTGTTAGACTCACGTTCTATCATGTGATAGTTGTAGGACTATTTGGCTACTTAGTTTAACATCTTTATACCTCAGTGTAGTAAGTGGTATCGATGTCCCACCCATGTATTTCTCAATATTCTCAGCACCTGATAGCATTTCATGTCTTTGAGCAGTACTGTAACCAGAGGACTGGATTTGACTAATGGAATATGAGCAGAAAGTCACCTCTGGGAGGAAGTAATGAGAGCAAATCCCCTTTCCATTACCACAGTGTTCACAAAAGTACTTGGAGATGATGCTTCTCCCAGTCCAGATTCCCAAATACCAGAATGAATGGTGGTGACCCTGCAGGTCCTTGTAGGGCACATGGTATGAGCAGCATATATGTGTTTTGTCAAACCACTGAGGTTTTTGTTATCAAGGCATAACCTAATGCATTCTTTTCCTTTAAAATGATTTTTTAATGTTTATTAATTTTTGAGAGAGAGAGAGATAGAGTGTGAGTGAGGAAGGGGAGAGAGAGAGAGGAAGAAACAGAATCCAAAGCAAGCTCCAGGCTTGGATGTCCAGATATCAGCCCAGAACCCAAAGCGGGGCTCGAATTCATGAACCACAAGATCATGACCTGAGCCAAAGTCAGATGCCCAACTGACTGAGCCATCCAGGTGCCCCTCCTTTCCTTTTCTATTTTATTTTTATAAAACCAAGTTGTTAAGGGCTATTTTTTGATCACTATTAGAAAGATTAAATGAGAAAATATATAAAGTACATGGTACAGGACCTGGTGCATAACAAAAATGCATATGGCTAATTGGAGAAAATGAGAGAGGGAGAAGGGAAGGAAGAGAAGGATCCAGAAGGAACATGTATCATTAAGCATCTCCCAGGAAGGCACCAGAAAAATAGCTTTGGATGCCACTTAATAAGATCTGACTCAGGACCCTCCAGTGGGAAACAAGTGGGTGCCACTGACAAAAGCCAGCTTTTCTCAAATCCTTAAAGAGAACCCTTCTGTCTCACCAGGCGTGGGCTGGTGGTGCCTCATCCTGAAATCCCACATCTTACCCAAAACTATCCCCTTATGCTATACAATGTGCACATCTGATAAGCAGGCTAGATTGAAAAGCGCCTTTCTAGCAAATCTCTCATGAGCTCCTCACGCTCTTTGTAGGTCATCCTGGAAGACCTGTGAGCGAGCATCTACTGGCCGCAGAAGCATTTTATTTTTCGAGGAGGCTTTTGCAGAATCTACAACTGTAATTTGCTCAGCCCCCCTTCCCAGGCAACTTCCCTCACTGCAACTCTGAGACTCCAGGCTCAGTAAGAGCTCTTGACTGATTTTTATCTAAATCCGTGCAATCTATAACCAAAGTTGACCTTTCTTTCTTACAGGAATGAGGTAGGATGGATGAGGATTGGGGCGGGAGGGAAGTAAAATACAAACAAAACATCAAATACCGCCAACCTCTGATGGCTTTATCTCACTCTGACAGCCTCCCGATTCCTTCATTGATGGAGAGCTAAGAGGAGGGAATTCTAATAGCAGTTCTTCATGGGTCATTAAGGCCCACAATATGCACTGAAAGGGATTAGAACTTGACATTGCTTCCAGGGTTCCAGGGGTAATTCAGAAGAGAGATCTTTGACTCTTCATGTTTCTACAGAACCTGACAATTTCATAAAGTTTTATATCCATTCATGTCCATCCAATTAGGAAATGGATTCCTAATCCAGAGCTCTCCCCAGGGGCCACCCAGGTTCTTATAACAACCTCTACCCATCCTGGGGTTAAATTCTGCTGTGCCTTGAGTATGAACTCTATCTTCATCCTCTCTCACTTCCCCATCTTCTGTCTCTGCTTTGTCTGACTGCTTCTCTTTGCCACTCTTGCCCTATCTCTAACTTTCTGTGTGGTCTCTTAGCATGCACCACACTTAATCCTCACACACAGTGGATAACTCCCAGGCTTGTCAGGGTCCTAAGCATCTCCACATGCTCATCTCTCCGGGATAGCTGTAGCCTATACCTGGAAACCTGAGAAGGTGGCCAGGAATGGAATCAAGTTCTTGCAGAATCATGTACACGGGAGTGGCTCTTGTTTAAGGCCCTCCTTCCTTAAGAATCTGGCATCCCCCAATGATGCCTGAGTCCTTCCTCTGTGTTGACCACATGCTCTTAAAGGGATATGGATAAGTGACACAAATCCCTTACAACAGAACCAGAAGGCATAGAACATTGGCTTGGGAGTCATAGACTTTAACCCTGAGTCTCAAAGGGGCTCCAGATCACGGTGAGCACTGGATAAGTTATACCCTTTCCTGGGTCTCAGTTTCTCTATGGGTGCAACAAGGGGTTAGGTCTAATTGTTAAAGTCTTGTGCAGTGTAGAGACTTGGAATGGGAGGTCTTTAGTAGATCAGAAATTCAGGTTGGTTTTCCAGAGATACAACAGAGGAAAGAAGAATGCACACCTGTCTTCTGTCAGCAGTTGCTAGGTGTGATAATCCAGGTAGGGGCAGGGAAGAGAGAAAAACAGAGTGGTGGCTGTCATGCAGGAGATGCTAGCCAGTAGATGGTCTGAAATCCCAGGCCAGGTGGTTGTCAGGAAATGAGGCATACGGCAGGACGGCTGGTGGGGTGCCTGCTGGCTACTCTGGAGGGCTGGACCGAAGATTACTTGGAGGAGGGAGAAAAGGAACAGGGGATGAGGTGAGAAATGACAACTGCCTTTGATACTGAAAAATTTGCAGGCCTGCCTTCTGGAACTTGGAGGACAAAGGAGCCACTGCCTCCCCCCTGTCTGAGGGAGACATGAAAGAGATAAATTTAGATTCATCAGAAGTCACTCAGCTTCCCACTGTGGGAAGTCAACTGCCTTAGCATGTGCCTGAGAGGTGACATGGTCTAAGGATGGAAATAATTGTAAAAAAAAAAAAATGTAACTGAAGCCAAGGATAAGAGAGTTTATGTGAAACAGGCTACTCAAATACAACGGGAGTCTGGGGAGTTCCCTAAATCTTGAGGCTGTTGTAAAAAAAAAAAAAAAAAAAAAAAAGGTGTGGTCTATTCACTACACTCCTTTCAATGAGCAAATCAGGGCAGACCTAGACCCCAGCTATTCAGAAACAACCCAAGATTGAAGGGTTGGGAACAATGAGCAGAGTGTTTGAGCAGAAGGAGGATTCCAGATGGGGCTAAAATTCTGTCTGAGCCTGGAGACTCCCAGGCACAGCATTTACGGCACCATGCTCTCTCTTAATGATCAGTTTGTTGGTAGTAGAAAGGCCAGCATGCTGGGATCTGAACTGAGGTCATGATCTAGCTTTGCAGTGACTTGTTTTGTGACCTTGGCCAAGTCCCATCTCCATATGTAAATGAGATCTGGGATTCCATGAAGCTCCTTCAGGACCTAGCATCTTACGACCTAATTTGGGTCCTTCTTTTGGACCAAAAGCTAATCTCCACACAAAAGGATGAGAACTAGTACATCTGATCACTTAGCACCCAACAGCCGGTCTGACAGCGGCTGTGAGACATCAAACTACAAAGAACATGCAATGGGCCCGTCACGGTGGGTGGCTGGAAAGTAACGAGATAACAAAGCGTGTCATGGGTGGGGCCAGGATGTGGAGCCGGGTCCATCTGGAGACCTATTCTGCCCACTCCCCAGGCTGGCTTAACTGTGTTTGTCCTTCTGCAGACTCCTTCCTCGACTGGAAAATGCTCTTGGGCATTATGCCTTTCAACTATCTTCCAATATCCTCCTTTCTCTCCAAACTGCTGAAGGCACCAACACTCTTACATGACTTCCAAAATATACCCTTAACTAAGCCCCCATTCCACACTTTTCCATGCCACCCTCATTGCAACCCAATTCCCATGCAGCCACCATGAGGTTGAACAATGTAATACAACCTCTTTAACCATTTACGAGCTCTCCCATTTACTATTTGAATAAAGACATGGCCTGCAAGATCCCCACGATCTGCCACTTCATGCTGTTCCAGCTTCACCTCCCACAACCCTTCCTTTACTTACTTAGCCAAAACCACACCAGACTTCTTCATATCTGAAAGCCAAATGCATTCTTTTCCCTCTTAGAACATCTGTCTCTGCCTGAAATCTTTCGAAATGCTAATTCCCACTCATATTCCAGGTATTAGTTAAATAGCACTTCATTTGAAAAGTAGACTCCAAAGTCTTATTATTGCTTTCTAATGCAATAGATGCACACCCACTACTTTGCTCCAACTAAATTAGAGCCCACTGTTAGTTGCTATCTTGGAACACTGTATCTTTATTCAATAGTACTTGTCACAAATCAAATAAGTACGTAAGAATACTTAGCACACAAACACACACATGCACACATGCATGGCCACACACTACCCCTACGCACCACAGACCTCAGGCCACTTTTATATTATTTTTCATTGTATCTCAAGTAACCAGCACAGTATTTGGAACAGGGTAGGTGATCAAGCGGCTTGATAACTACACAGGAGAATGGTTTTAGGGAGTTCACATTTCCATTCTTATTCAACAAAATGGGAAATGACAAGGTATTTTGGATTAAAAGATAAGACCAAGCCTTTGGAGTCAGCCATATATACACCTGATTCTTTGCTCTGCCTCTCACTGGTGACCTTGGGAGACTCACTTTACCTCTCCGGTGTTGACTTATCAGCTGCAAAATGGAGGTGATAGTGCCTCCAAGGGTTTTAATAATGAAGCTAAAATGGTATTATCCTGGCTCTCTCACTTTCTAGAAGATACATTTGGGAGATTCACTTAACATTTCAATTTTTCATCTGTATGAAGAGTGCAGAAATAGCCCTTGCTTTTCAGCCACTGTGAGGATCACATAAATTAATAAATGAGTAATAGATGACAAGTACTTAGAATGCCTTGAGCATGGGCTGAGTTAATGTTATCTCTACCACCACCATCATCATCATTAGTATTATGATGATTCGTACTAACAATACTTGGTAAAAAGTTTGACGTGGAGCAATTCTTAATAAATAGTGGTCGTTATTACCACTCCTACTATAACCGCAACTATTATTAATTAGATGATGGAATGGGGATGATGATGATTATAATGGTAATATTTCTTCCCAATTCAGACTTCTGTTGACATGACCTCAAATGCTAGGGTGAACCCTGCTTTGTGATAATATCCTATTACATTTTCATGCAAAGTTGTCTAGAAGTACTGTTTTTTCTAAAGATAATCATTTCTTTTACATAGAATAATGCTTCTCTTTCTACCATCTTATGGTTCTTCAGATTGTGAGACATGAATAAATCCAGCTTCTTCCAATCTTTCAGGAAGGCTTTCATAATGAGACTACATGTCTAATCCTCATATAATTTGGCCAACCCAATCCTTATTCCGTTTGCTCTTATAGGAGATTAGTTTTACCTTTTAATTTTGTAGGTACCTTTATATTTCTTAACAGAGAAAGAAGTGTTTGACATACTGTTGAGCAAAAAACAGCGATTTCTAAACAGCTTTACTGAGATTTGGTGTGTGTGTGTGTGTGTGTGTGTATGCATGCGCATGCATGTGAGTGCAGATAGAGAAAGAGGGAGAGAGGAGTTTTAAGAATGTTCAAGAAAATGTTAATTCTGGATATTCCTGGGTGATGGGAATTTTATTTTCTACTTCATTAAATGTCTTTATTTTTTAACTGCCTGAATAGCCTACATAGGATACTTATTTTTTAATAGACTGAAAGATTAATTTAAACATTTTAAAATTCCATTAACTGTACTTACAGGATGATTTAAGACTGAATTAAAAATATGTGGATAGACTTAGAAAAATGGAAGGGCAGGATAAATAAGGCTAGGTCAGTGGAAAAGAAACTTCATGGAATGAATTTTGCTAACTTTTAACACTTCATTGGATAGGCATCAATAAGCCTACGGAGATACTAGTAAGTCTAATAGAACTCAATTCCATGGTGCCCATGGCTTCCGCCCCCTGCCCAGATTTTGGGCCAGTGATCCAACCAGTGGAGTGCAAGTATTTGCCCATACCTAAAGGTCATCTGGAAGACTTGGCCTTGGTTCACATGCTGGGTCCGGTTGTTGTAACCATGTAGCATCTCTCCAAAGAGGGTGTCGTTGAATTTGGAGTCAGGTTTGAGGCACTTGGGGCCCTCGCAGACATCTGAGAGCATTAGGCAGGATTTTCCATCAGGAGCCAGCTTGTACTCCTCCACACAACTGCATGATAAAACAGAGCCGAAAGTTAGCTCCGCATGCTGAATGCCCCCATTGTGAGTGACCTAAAACCAAGGCCTCCTTTGCCTGCAAAACAGGTCAGAGTTTAGGAATGGAGACAGCTATTCTGGCTGGAATCTATCTAGGGCACAGGTGTCTAGAGAGAAGCACATTAATCCTGCAAATTGGTAAATTCGGGAAAAGTCATTTGTGACATTTTGGAGGAGTCGAGGGGGAAACCAGAGTGCATATCAACGCACAGAGCAAATTTAAAAACTGTTTTCCATGAACACACAGACTTTAAAAAGCATGACAGACCAATTCACAGGGAATTATCAACTAGTTTCTCAAACCAGAATCTATTCCCAGTGTATCTGTCGACCAAGGTTGAAGACTGTAGCAAAAACAAGGTTGTTACTGCCCTTGTAACGCAAAGGTGATACTTCCAGGACCACGGACAGCTCACTGCAGCAGTGGCTTCTGCTCAATTAGCAATGCACCTAGCCTCCGTTGGCCTCTAACTACCCAATCCTAACAGCAGAAGGGCCTTTGACATGCCTTCGACGCAGGGAACAAACAGGTCTTCCTCTGTGGACTAAATAGGCATATGAATGGAGTGTGGAAATAATATTTGCAGTCTGGTGGTGTTTGTAGTGAAAAAGGAATCTCTTAGGTGTGGGGAAGGGGAGAAAACAGAGGTCTCAGCAACTAAAAAATTTAATCCAGAGATGGGAACTCTTTTAGTCTCTAAATGTCCATGGCCTTTGATGATGCACTGGGAATAGGGTGCACATAATAGATAAGACACACAAGAGAATAGGCTGCTCAATTGAAAAAAAAATTGTATAAATGTCATCTTTGCTCCTTTGGACCTATGTGAACCCCAGCAAGTCATTTAACTTCTTTGATCTTCAGTTCCTCCTCTGTAGAATGGGGTGACACTCCTACTCTATCTTAACTCATAAGGCTGCTATAAGGTCCTAGGACACATTGGCTGCAAAAACAGGAATTGCAAAGTACTTCACAAAATAATTACAGTAATGATGGAAATGGTGGTGTTTCTATTTACTGAGCACATATGTTCCATGGAAATTTCATATATTTCTTTTTTAAATGTATGTTTGTCTGTTTTTGAAAGAAAAAGAGAACACAAGCGGTGGGGGGGGGAGGGGGGAGAGAATCCCAAGCAGGCTCCATGCTGAGCCTGCTGTCTGCGCAGAGTCCGATGCAGGGCTCTATTGCATGACGCGGAGATCATGACCTGAGCTGAAATCAAGAGTCGGGCATTAACTCACTGAGCTGCTCAGGCACCTCTTGTATATTTACATTCTAGCCATGAAAATGAGTTAATATCTTCATTCTTGCTTTACCCAGAATCTAAATGAGGAGGCGAGAAATAAAGCAGGTCACACCATGAGCAAGAGGCAAAGTAGTATTCAAATTCAGGTCTGCTTAACAAAGGGACCTTTTCATACTCTTGTCTTCTCCAAATCCAGTTGTTTCTATTTGCATGACATGACCCTGGGTAAGGCTTTGCCTTTCTAGAGGCAGTAGAAAGCAGGCAAGCTCTTACTTCCCTTTTCTCTATTAGTTAGAGTGAAAATCTATTGATCAGAGATATTCAGATACTCATACAGAAGAAGGGAGAGGCTCTGTGAGATGGTTGGGAAGAAAATATTTCTAAGTTGAAGGAAGTAGTCGCTGATGCTAGAAACATGGGACCCAGCTGAAGGCAGGAAGTAAACAGGAAGAGCCGAAACCCTGACCCAAGATCCTCTAGTGAAAAGCCAGGAATATTTCACACATCAAGCAAGCTCTCACTCTTCTCTTGTTCTCATATCACCTCAAGTGTGTTGAACAGATGCACCAACTGTCTTCCTACATGCTCCTGCCCAAGTATAGAAGAAAGTTCTTGGAAGGCGGCCTGTCCTGGTACCTTCCTCAAGTTGATCCACTCTTCTTTTTGCATTTGTTAAATGTAACTCTCCCTTGATATAGGTGGAGTACACATGATATGAGTTAGGTGAATGTGCAGAGTATATGGTAAGTTCCTAATAAAGCCAAGTTCCATCCATTTATCCCAGGAGGTTCGCAGCAAATATGAGAAATAGTTTCCTGGAGTAGAGCTTTCTCTCTCTCTCTCTCTACACACACACACACACCCACCACCTGTGAATAAATATACTCTGGTTATAAATTATTAAACATTATCAAAGTCTATAGAGTTCATTTCCACTCCACAAATATTCTTACTTCATGTTTCAGTAGTCATCACTGTTAACTATTATGTATTTTTCTAGGTTTTCTTTAATGCATTTAGAAATACAATATTACACATATAATTATATATGTAAAATTTTCAAAATACAGTCATAAGTACACCATACATTGTTATAAGGTATTCATTTATACTTAATTCTATTTCTTAGAAGTCTTTTAAGCCAGTGTTCATATATATCTTTCTGATGATTATTTGGCATTGTACAGTATAAATGTACCATAATGCTTTTAGCTAATCTTGATTAATGGGCATTTGGTTGTTATCACTGTTATTGCAAATAGTTTCATAATGAAGATCTTTGTACATATGTCATTCTGTACATGTATGTGTTTCTACTAAAAACAATCTTAGAAGAAGTGTTGGGTCACTGGCTATGAATTTAAAATTTTTTGTAGTTTTACTTAATGGCCGTCTGTTGAGGCTCTACCAGTTTACAATCCTATCACTGATGAATGAAAAAGCCCATTTCTCCATAAGTTTCAAGTTCATTATCGCTAATCTGGGATCAGGAAAAAAAAGACCTCATTTTTGTTATGATTTACATTTCCCTCATTACTGCGGAGTTTCCCCATCTTTTGATGTCATGGTCATGTGTATTTCTCCTTCTATAGATTGTCCATCCATGTGCTTTAACCATTTTTCTATTGTGATTCTTGTCTTTTTACTTATTGGCTTGTGTATGCTTTGCATATTTTCTGGAGTTCTCCTTCACCTTTCATACATATTGAAAAATTCTTCCATTCTGTACATGTGTTTTAACCTTACTTTGGTATCTTATAACCTCTCTGTCCTAGTCATTTGTTGTTTCTGAATTTGGTGCAATGCTTAGGAAGCGACAGATGATAAAACACATTTCTATATATTGTTCTAGTATTTACACAGGTTTTTAAAAATCTTTGGTTGTTTAATCTGTCTGGATTTAATTTTGTGCATGATGTGAGTGGTTATTTTAACTTAATTATTTTCAAAATGAGTAACCATTACCTGAAGGGTCCATCTGTTCACTAACTAATGTAAAATACTATTTTGTCATATACTAAATTGCTATGTATACCATGTATATACATGGTTAGAATTTTTCCTATTTAGTTGTCTGTATATTTCTGCAATAATCCTATACCGACTGAGTGGCTCAGTCAGTTGAGCATCTGACTTTGGCTCAGGTCATGATCTCGTGGTTTATGAGTTTGAGTCTCATATTAGGCTCCCTGCTGTCACGGCAGAGCCCGCTTCAGACCCTTTGTCTCCCCCCTCTCTCTGCACCCTCTTCATGTCTGTCTGTCTCTCTCTCTCAGAAATAAATAGAAAAAACATTAAAAAATTATATACTACTTGAATTATTGTAGCTTTAAGGTGTGGTCTGGATATAGTCAAGTAAGTCTCCTCCCTATTGTAAAAACTAATTTTCTATCTCAAAACTTCCTCAATGTTCTTAACTATTTACCCCTTCAAATGAATTTTGATTTTGACTTGTCAAATTCCATATAAAACCCTAGTGGAATTTCGGGTGGTATCACCTTGAATTTGTAGACTAATTGGGGGGGTAGTTTAAAAAAATTTCTCTTTAAGAAATACATAATGAGACTCAGCCCTATGCTGGGCACCACCACCAACTGTGGCAGAAAAGAGGTCTTCTGTTTGCCACACTGGGTCCCTTCCTGGACTACAGAATATGCATCCAAGCTTCCCTTGCAGTTGGGGCAGGAGGGCCACATGATGGGATTCTGAATGATGGAATCTGTGTGGATGTGAGGTCAGTTGCTGCCAGACTCAGCCCTTCAAAATATCCTGTCTGGGGGCGTCTGGGTGGCTCAGTTGGTTGAGTGTCTGACTTCGGCTCAGGTCATGAGCTTGCAGTTCATGGGTTCAAGCCCCGCATCAGGCTCTGTGCTGACCACTAGCTCAGAGGCTGGAGCCTGTCTTCTGATTCTGTGTCTCCCTCTCTCTCTGACCCTCCCCTGCTCGCACTGTCTGTGTCTCTATCTCTCTCTCTAAAATAAATAAAACATAAAAAAATTAAAACAAAACAATAAAAAACGTTCTGTCTGATACTCTAGCCCCCTCTTCTCTTGCTACGGCAAGCTTGGAGAGCACGTGTTCTACACGCATACTGCAGGTTGGAAGAATTTTGCCTCCATCACAACGGATCTTGGATGAAAAGTGTATAATAAACTTTTGCGTACAAGTTTCTGGCTGGGGAGGCTTCATTTATCAGAGCAACATAGGTGGTCTTATCTGGGAATCTTTGCAGTTGTGAGTTATCTAATTCAGAAACACAGCTTGTATCTCCATTTATTAAGTGTTCCTTTAAAGCCTTAAGTTTGAGACTTCTGGTCATAAAAGTCTTGCACATATCTTCTCGGGGATGATCCTTACGTATGGATGCAACATGCAACATTCCACAGGTTACAGACATGCATTTTAGATCCAGATCACCAGCGGCCAAATCCTGATTCCATCTCCTATTGGCTGTGTGGCCTTGGACAAAATGTTTAGCCTCTCTGTTCTTCCTCTGCTTACCTGTAAAGAAGTTCCCACCTCAAAGAGCCACTGTGAGGATTAAATGAATTTGGTGTACCCAAACTTATAGTCGGTGGAAGCTGCTATTATTACATTCTTTTCCATTTGAAGAACAGGATCAGTTTCTCACTTGTTTTCCCTTATATTTTCTAGTTAGTAATTGTTGATATTGAAAAAAGCTATTACTGATTTCTCTAAGATGATTTTTCATCTTACTACATAAAGAGCTCATCAGTTCTAATACATCTACCAGGTTTTTCTAGATGGATGAGTATATATTTGCCTAGTTTGGGCATTAGAACTATGCTAGGATTTTGGAATAAATTAGAAAACAGCCCTTTTATTCTCTCTCTAGTTCAGTTTATATAAGAGAGTGGTTATGCATCCCATAATGATTTGATAGGACCCGTCTATAAAACCCATGAGCTCATGACTTCTTTTCAATTGTAGATATTTAGCTCTCTGATCATTTTATTTTATGTTATCTGTCTGTTTAGATTTTCTACACCATCATGACGGAAACTTGGTAATTTATATTTTCCAGGAAAATAATGCATTTTATCAAGACTTGCAAATTTATTGGCATAAAGTTGTACACAGTATTCTCATTAAATTTGTTTTATCTTCTGTGCTTCTGTGGTTATGTCCCGAGATCATTCCTAATGTGCTTGTGTTCTCTCTCCCTCTCTCATCTAAAAAAGCTTTTGCATTTTATTGATGAGGCTCTTTTTTTATTCTATTTCATTTATTTCAGCTTTTATTTGTATTAATTCCTTCCTGCTGGTTTCTTTGACTTTGTTTTGTAATTCTTTCTTCTGGCTTCTTGATTGGAATGCTTATTTGTTTATTTTCGATCTGTCTTGCTTCTCAATAAATGACATGGAGCTTCTGACTGCTTTGCCCATATTCCATGAATGTGAATATACAGCCTGCCTGCTTCTACTCATTTCTAAAGATGTGGTCATTTAAGTCTGATTTTTTTTTCCTTACTCAAGTGTTACTGAGAAGGTTTATTTATTTTTTATAATTCTCAAGTAGACAGATTCATCTGCTAATGAGATTGCTGTTAATATATAATATTATTGCATTCTAGTCTCAGAATATAGCTTGTATAATTTCTGCTTTAATGAGTTTATTGAGATTTCCTGCCCCCTTACTTAAGGGAGTCATGGATGTGGCGTTCAGAGTTTGTATCTAATTAAACCTGGGTTCAAACAGAAGTTAGGCCCCTCACCAGCCATATGATCCTGATACAATCTATTAACCTCTATAGGCCTCAGTGTCACAATCTCTTAAATGGGGATGATGATAACCTTATCACAGAGCTTATGTGAGAACAGACATAATTTACCTAAAGGACAAAATAGTATCTATCATGTAATAGATAATGTGAAACATACAGGGCCATTGCAACAGTAATGATGATAAATTATACATACATACATATAACATTCATGTATTTTAAATATAGAAATTTATATATATGAAGTTATAGTCAAAGTTAAATATGTACATTTTATACATATGTATGCATGTGTATTTATATACCTACATATAAACCTATACATACATATATATGTGTGTGTATATATATATATATATATATATATATATATATATATAAACACACACACACATACACACACATACACGCAAAGCTCAGCCCTACAGTCAAGATTCCAGTCTAGTGAAATATTTTCCTATATACAAACTGACCTGTTCTTTTATTACAACATGAAGTAGGTAGAATAATGGTGTCGCCAAAATATCTGTATCCTATTCCTTAGAACCTAGGAATATGTTACCATGCATGGCAAAGGAACTTTGTGAAGGTGATTAAGACTTTTAAGGTGGGAAGATTGTTCTGGATTATCTGAGTTGCGCTCAATGTAATCAAAAGGGTCCTTATAAGGGGCAGCTGGGTGGCTCAGTCAGTTAAGCATCTGACTTTGGCTCAGGTCAAGATCTCACAGTTCATGGATTTGAGGCCCGTGTCAGGCTCTATGCTGACAGCTTGGATCCTGGAGCCTGCTTTGGATTCTGTCTGTCTCAATAAATAAATATTAAAAAGAATTTTTAAAGGGGTCCCTGTAAGAGCATAATAGACAAATGTGTCAGAGAAGGAGATGTAGTGTGGAATCAGAGAAGAAACAGAGATAGAAACTGGCTTTCCCCCTGGCCTTCAGAGTCTTCCTGATGTCTCAGTGTTAGGCATTCTGACTTCCACAGCTGTACGTAATAAATCTGTGACGTTTGAAGCCTTTACGGTGGTAGCAATTCATTGTCAAAGCGTTAGGAAACGACAGGAAGATCCTAGCCGGAGGCATTGCTCCGTGTTCGGATGAGAAAACCGGTAAGTGACTTGCCCGTGGAGATACACCTTGTTGATAGTAGCGCTAGGAAGCAGACCCAAGCGTTTAGATTTCAAAGCAGGTGCATGAGCGTGTATGTGCGTGTGTGTGCGCACGTGTGTGTGTGTGTGTGTGTGTGAGAAAGAGAGAGAGAGAGATTTTAGATGTATTACATGTATTACAACTGTAAGTTTGCGGTTATTTTTTATTTTATTATTATTTTTTTAGGGGGTCTGGGAGTAGGAAAGGATTGTGGCTCAGCAGGAGAGGAAGGGCAGGCGATAAAAGGCTTGGGTGTAGCTTAGTAAGACAGAGATGCAGGCAGGGGGAAAAAAAAAGGGACTCCTGAAACATAGGGACTCAGAGGTAAATGATCCTCTGAGTTTTGAAACATGAGAAACTCTCTCCCCCAAGCCACCTCAGGGCACAAGATGGATGATTTATGCAAAGGTCTGTTTAGCTGTTGCCTATTTTTTTTTTTTTTTTACCATGTGACATAATTATACAGTTTCTTTAGAACATTCTGTCGTCTGGGAGATTTTCTTACAGAAATTCTAAAGAGTGTAGACTCGCAGGAAACCAGCCAAGATCTGCATGGAACTATATTTATACATATGCCAAAATGAAAAACATAAAATAAGTACAAACTGGGCATTTTAGCTGAAGGCGATGAATGTGTTACCCTGAACACACCTATCACATTATAGAGAATAGAACTAGATGGGCCCTTAGAGACGGCACCATGAAACCTACACACGTGTTTAAAGCCAAAAGTGTGTTTTATTTAATCCTTACAGCAACATCACGAGACGGGGAGCTTTATCCCAGCACCGCCACCAAGGACCTCGAGGCTTTAAAATTCCACAACCGAGATCACACCAGCACTTTGGAAAAACCAGTACCTTGACCTGCATCTTCTTACTCCACATCTAGTACTCACTCCATTTCAGCACAAATGATTATTTCCAATCTGCTTGTCTTTCAAGAGAGGAAACTGGGACCTTAGAGAGGTATGGCATTTACACAGATTCTCAAAGCAGAGTATTTATTTATTCATGTATTTACTTGCTCAGTTATTCATTCATTCCTCAACGGTCTGTGGAGCCAATAAAATGATATATGGAAATGCACAGACTAGTGATTTTTTCTTTGAACAAGGAAAAGAATCAGATCCTGGGAGGAGGGTAGGGAATGTAAAAACTGAGAAAATGGAAGGTCAGAAAAGCTCAAGGAATGTCACACCACAGAGACTTGGACCAACGTCAGGGCTGAAGCTGAGTAGCCCACCACAGTAACAGGTGCTTTTCCAGCTTTACTGAACCTGACACTATAATGAATCCCACCCTGGGGCTGTCCAGACCACGACTCTCTGTGGCCGAGAAGGTAAGGTTCTGAGCCACAGGAACCCTGCAGACCAGTATTATGGGGGGCCTTTCTCATCATTGACCAAACTAAAGATTAGTACAGTATTTCAGAGTGATCTCCGACTGAAAGTTTCACTAAAGGGAAAGATTTAGTCTCTAGAAAAGCCATTTTGAATGTAAGGTACCCAAGGGTAATCTTTAGAAAAGGAAACAGAATTCCATGGGGAATTCCCCTTAAATTATATAATGATGTTATCTACTCTAAGACCCTCAACACTTGTAAGAAACATTAGCATGTCTGCTAATGCTAAGAAAGAAATGTTTTTTAAAACTCTTTCAAAGCATTGGTAGTAAAATGCATGTAATTTCAGAGGTTTTGAAAAGTAGAAAATGTGGGCACTTTAGAACCAGTGAAATATGAGATATCACCACTGCAGGACTTTTCAGAGCCTTTACTATTTTCAAGTGCACCATGAACCTTAAAGGCAGTCAGAGAACAGACTTTCCCATCCACATAGGAATGTGACCACTGAGGTACCCTTTTCTGTCTTTCAGCTGCATATGGAACTCCCATTTCACAGATCCCACACTGGAAAAACCCTCTCTGAACGAATGGATAAGCTCTATGTGCTTCAGTCAACTGTCTGTGAATGTTTTACACCTGAGCTTTTGCAAAATCTTTCAAGCAGCAGGAAGCATAAGGTTGTAATGTTTGCCAAGAACCTGGCATGTGGATGTTCTGTGCTAACTACGGGAGGTAAAAATCCTGTTCCTTCAATCAGAAGTCACAGAGGTGAGGATGCAGCCCTCGCCTAAAAGTCAGAAACCATAACAAAATAAGTGCTTGAGTGAATGCATCCCACGCCTCTCCAACCGGTAACTCAAAGTCAAAATTAAGATCACGATCTCCCTTTTTCCACTAGGAGAGAGGATGTAAGCTTTAACGGTGGAAGGAAGTGGCTTCCAGTTCATGGTGAATAGTAAACACGTGTGTTTATGCCCTCTCCCTCCTGAAATCAAATAGACATTAAAAAGACATGCTGGTAAGGACTACTTGAGGCTAGACGTGCTCTTAGAGCCCATATTTTCAACATTTTCATTACATTTTTAACTAAATTTTATTGAAGTACATTCAAATTTGAAGAGAGAAGCTTGGGATATCTCCTCTCGCAACGTTACCTCCTGCACGGTTGTGAGGTCCTTCTGAGCCTCAGTTTCTTCCTCTGAAAGACCTGAGAAATACTTGAAACTTCAAAAGTACTGATGACCTTGATCACAATTTCTTATTTAAAAATATAAAGGGAACAAAAATATCCATAGAGGGAACATCTCTCTTAGCCAATTATGTCAGGAAAAGGTGTTTACCCCCGAAACAAACAAAACACAATGTAACAACAAAAAACACAACCTTCCTTTTGTCAAGCCGGGACAACTATATAATCTACCAAATGTTTTTTTATTTTTTTGTTTGTTTTGCTTTTTTTTGTTTATTTTGGTTGCCAAGAAGCACAGAGCTAAATTTATCCCAAGTTGAGTAATGCCCCCATTTCAGGCTCCTGCAGCCATTTCCTCCCTTTCTCTTTCTGTCCTTACACCTGGCTCTCGTCAGTCCTAACTTTATATTACCTGGTTGGTTTTTTTTTTAATAGGTTGGATTTCTGTGGGTAATATTAAGCTCTTGTCAAAGAATGCACGAAATACAGCAACAAGACGTACAAATGATACCAACTTGGTTGCTAGGTAACCAAGCAACCTGTAATTGTTTGGTGCTCCTCCCTCACCTGTAAGATTGCTTCTAAATGCTTCAGCTTAGTTTCTGATAACCTTCTCAACCTCTCTCAAATGCACCTGCTTCTCTCTACCTTACGAGTACCTGTCGTTCTGTCAACATCAATCAAGACCGAGTGAGGCTCAGCCACCTGTTCTCAATGTCCCCTCTGTCCCAGAGCAGAAACTCAGTGCCTGTTTGTGTTCTCAGCATTCCACAAAAGACCAGGCACAGAGTAGGTTCAAGAAATCCTAGGTACATGAATTCCTTAATTCAACAATTACGGTTTTGAAAAAGTTCTTGGGGTAAACAGTGGAGAGCAGCAATGGGGATACCTAGGTGACTATGACCCTGTCCTTGATCATAAGGACACGTCACAGTGCGATGAGTGTCACACAGGAAAGCAGGGGAGTCAATAGAGAAATGGGGGGGATCGCAGAGAGAAGCACAGGGGTGTGCTGTGTGACCCCAGAGAAAGATACTCTACTCAGTTGTGCAGACCAGGGCCTGACAGTCAAGGCAGCTAGCAGGAGGTCCGGTCTGCAGGGTGTCCAGATTTCACTGGGATAAATTAGAATTCAAAGCTACCAAATAGCCCTTGCAAGAGGGTCTTGTGGATAGCAATGAAAAAACTACAAACCAAAATAAACCAAACAAAAAAAAAGGTCCTTTCTTTGCATGCCCTAGCCCCACCTGATCAATGCTGTGCCAGGACTTAAGCAGTAGCCACTTGAAAGGGCGAGGTATTCTTATACCCAGTGCCAGGGTAACTACAACTGTACCTCTCACTGCTGCACCCCATGGGGCTCAGAGAAGACTTGTCAGAGAAGGTTAGATATCCACACTGAGTCTTGATGATGAAACAGAGCTAAGATAAATGGTCACAGGCAAGGGGCAGGGATTGATGGTACAGGGGAGGAGAAGAGAGGTAGAGGGAACAATATTGTCAAAATTCCAGAAGCCCCAGCCAAGAGGAGGCCTAATTCAGGAAAAGGGACATAACTGGAATTGCAGCTGGAAAGACTGGGCTGGAGACGACTGCTTTAGTCACATTAACTGAAGGACATCATTTAACAATCATTACCTGTGCACCTACTAAGTGCCAGGCATTGTTCTAGGTGCCGGAGAGATCTCCCGCGTGGTAAATAAGACCTACCGGTCACTAACTGATTAAATTAGCTGGCTTCACACCTGTTAGACTAGCCCTAACTGAAATCTACTGGGTGCTCATGCACGCTGGCCTCCGTGCCTACATAATTCCATTCAAGCCTCATAACCACACCTGACTCTACTTAAAAGGAAAGGCCCACAGAAGTGTAGGGACTTGCTTAAGACCACAAAGCTAGAAGTGGCCAGAGGCTAGGAAGAACAGCAGATCTGTCTTGATGGAGACTAGGGCCACACACCCTGGGCTGGAGCCGCCCTAATGCCCCCATGTGCCAGCTGTGTGGTATTTGGGAAAGTCACAGAGCTATCTTGTGCCTGGTTTTCCTGATGGTAACTGGCGATCGTGACAGTATGTCCCTTGTAGAGTTGTGAGGAGAGCTACTGTAAGAACACGAGTCTGAACCTAGCAGACGCCATGACAGGCTTTAAGTTTCCCCTCTAAACTAGGTCTAAAGGTCAGTCTCTCCAGAACTATTAGGCGGTGGTTACACGTTGCCCAAGGCAAGAGGGACCACCCTTGTAATACCCTTAACATTCCTTAGGGCACGCCTAGATCAGTTATTGCCTATGCCTAGTTACACCCTCGAGAGGGTCCTGGGTCCTGGGCCTACTCTGTGATTGGTTAACACTCTAAATGTTGTAATTGGATAAACCTGCTGTCAATAATATTGTGTAATAATAATTGGATCACAATACCTATGTCACAATTTCCTGTAACTCCCCCTTCCCAAACTCATAAAAGCCCTGCCCCACCTTTGTTCGGGGCTCGCTCGCTCTCAGCATGGATCCACCACGCTGGTAAAGTCTGTGAGCCCGAGTTTAGGCCCTGGCGAGCCTAAACCCGTAATAAAGCCCTTTGCTTTTGCATGCGTGCTTCGGCCTCCCTGGCGGTCTCTGGTTTTTTGGGGGCGATATTAAAATCTGGGCATAACACTACAAGTCGGCTCCTGTAATGGGAAGCACTAACCACAGCCATGGCACAAAGGTGGCACTTCATAAAAGTTAGCTGCCCTAACCAACCTGACTGCAGGGGTGTGTGTCGCACCTGAGTCTGCCCTAGGAACCCAGCAAGGTCACAGAGCTTTGAGCAAGTCTGGAAGGTCTCCTAGAATAAGGCTTGTTTCCCTTGCTTAATTCAATTACATGCCACTTCTCTCCCAACTTTCTCACAAGTACCTGCTAATGGCTTTCATTGTTTTGTTTACAGTGCTTCTAACAAGTGTGGGTAACTTCTCATTTGCATCCTTAATAGGCAATCTTCAAAACATGTTGACACTGCAGTTGGTTTTAGGGGACCTGGGTTTTATTTTCTTTGTTGTCCTGTTTATCAGCATTTGGATGGGCTTCAACAGCTCCCTGCACACTCCCTCCCATTCATTCTTATTTAAGACGACCGAGCTCTTCTTCTAGTTTGGATATTAACCCCTTACTGGATCTATCAACACCAAAAAACCAACAAACAATTTGATTAAAACATGGCCAGAGGATTGGAATAGACGTATTACCTAAGGAGACACACCAATGGCCAACAGACACTGTTTCAATACCGCTGAAGAGCTCTTTCAATATCACTGAATGTCAGAAAAATGCACATCAAGATCACAAGGAGACAACTCCTCAAGCCTGTCATAATGGCTGGTATTAAAAAGACAGGAAATAACAGGTGTTGGCAAGAATGTGGGGAAAAGGGAACCGCAGTGCACTGTTGGTGGGAATGCAAACTGGTGCAGCCACTGTGGAAAATAGTACGGAGTTCCTTAAAAAAATTAGAAATAGAACTACCCTATGATCCAGAGCTACCCTACTCCTGGGTATTTACCTGAAGAAAATGAAAACACTAATTAGAAAAGATATGTGCACCCGATGTTTACTGCAGCATTATTTACAACATCTAAGATATGGAAGGAGCCCGTGTCCATCAATAGATGAATGGAGGGGCACCTGGGTGGCTCAGTCCATTAAGCATCCGACTGCGGCTCAGGTGCGATCTTGCGGTCCAGGAGTTTGAGCCCTGCATTGGGCTCTGTGCTGACAGCTCAGAGCCTGGGGCCTGCTTCAGATGCCCCGTCTCCCTGCCCCGTCTCCCTGCCCCGTCTCCCTGCCCCGTCTCCCTGCCCCGTCTCCCTGCCCCGTCTCCCTGCCCCGTCTCCCTGCCCCGTCTCCCTGCCCCTTCCCCACTCACTTGCGCTCTCTCTTCTTCATTAATAACATTAAAAAAAAAGGTTATAGATAATGGATAAAGGTGTGGTGTGTGTACACATACACACATCATGGAATATTACTCAGACATATAAAAGGAATGAAATCTCACCATTTGTGACAACATGGATGGCCCTAGAGGGTGTTATGCTCAGGAAATAAATCAGACAGAAAGGAAAATACCTTATGATTTTACTTTTCTGTGGAATCTAAAAAGCAAAACAAAGAAACAAACAAAAGAGTCATAAAATCAGAGAACAAGCTAGTGTTTGCCAGAGGGGAAGGGGGTGAAAAGACAGAGGGGAAACAGGGGAAGGGACCTGAGGAACAAACTCTCAGTTATAAAATAAGGCAGTCACGTGCTTGCAAAGTATGACCTAGAAAATAGAGTAACAGTGTTGTAACTTTCTACGGTGACAGGTGCTGAGTACACTTAATGTGGCGAGCATTTCCTCATGTCTGTCAATGTCAGATCACTATGGTGTACAGCTGAAACTAATGTATCTCAACTCTGCTCCAATAAAACAAAAAACAAAAACTTTTCCTGATAGGGAAAGTTAGGTTGTCCTGTCTCACAAACCTAAAAACCAAGACCTTGAGCACCTCCAGTCACTGAGCAAGTGAGGGGCTTTTGTCATTACTAATCATTCACTGTAATTATTTTATTTAACAAATACTTACGGTGCTAACTCTGTGCAGGGCCCCATTTAGAAGCACTTTACAAATATTCATGTAAACTGTGATGTAACGCATTTTAGTCCTCATAACAGCCCCATAAAGAGATCCTATTGTCATCCCTATTCTACAGAGGAGGAAAGGGAAGGCACAGAGATGTTAAGTGACTTGTTCAAGGTCACACAGGAAGGAGGCCCAGTAGGATGCATTACTAACCATGTGACCTTGGACACGTGACTGAACCTTAAGGGAGTAATAAACAGCAAGTTAACTGTGCACGCTTCACAACCATCATTACATTGGGGTAAATATTATTAAAAGTTTAGACATGAGGAAACTGAAGATCTGGGGTTCTCAGAGACTATACAACATCTAAAAGAGTTATCTCTAGAGCTCAGAGGAGAACCCGAGTCTGTGGATTCCCCGTGAGCTCTGCAGTGTGCTGCGGCAGAGGGTGGTGACAGTTTCTATGTCACCATCCATTACTGCTCTATCCAGTATGGTTCCTGTTGTCATTTGCATCAGAGGGACCATCCCCCCACCAAGTACACAGGGAGAAAACTAACAATAAGAACATGGCTGACTCTGTATTCAAGCTTCAGATCTGAGCCCATGCATAATTTACTCAACACTGCCCTGCAGTCAGTCACTTAAGCGGAGGGGGGACAGCTATAAATTCAGGTCTGCATACACTAATTTATTTCTTATTTATTTTACTGATACACATCTAGAGCCTCCAGCAAGCTGCTGCAGCACCTGCTCAAAGGCACCTGTACCCCCAAGTGTAACTGGGGCAGGAGGGGAGACCCTAAAACAAATCCCAGAAGGAAAACTAGAACCCTGGACGAGAACCATGCAGATAAAATTAATTTTCTGTTAAACCGAGTTTAAACTCATACATACTCCCCCACCTTTTTTTTTTTTTTTTTTTTTTTTTTTGCATAATATGTAGGACTGAACAGGCTCTTGCTAAATGCCTTATTCTGTTTTCCTCTTCGGGAAGCACGGAGCATATTTCAATGACTGACATTCTTGCATGAACGCTGGATTATTTTTCTGAGTCACGGAATGTCAAAAGAGGAGGACATTTTTAAACAGGAAGATGTCACCCAAAAGAGACTGAAGAAGGGCGGGGGGAAGCGGTGCCGTTTTCATGAGTAATAGCTGGGGACCGAGCCCCACCCTGGATGCCGTTTGTGACGGAGGTAATTCCCACTTCAGCCCTCCGAATGGAAAACAAGGTAAACGGGAAGAAAGGTTAGGCGTCATGGGCGGAAAATCTCATTTTACGTGTGCTTAGACTGCAGCCCAGAGAGGGAAAGTGACTTGCCCCAGGCCATGCAGCAAGCTGTTCCCAATGTGCTCATTCTTTTAGTCTCAGATACATTTTAAAACTCCACTGAGTTCTTAGCATTTGCCTGCATGGCTTCCTTTCCACCTCCTCACCTGCACTTAATTATCCTTACAGATTGGGCGTTAGGGCAGAGAGAGGCCATCCCCGAATTTGCACTGCGAACTTCCTGCAGAAACAGGGTTGGCAGTCTGGCTGAAGCCGGACACCTGCTGGCTTCTTAGTGACACTTTCAAGGTGACTGCCTGCTCTGGTCTCCAAGCCACACTGCCCAGGGCTGTAGGGAGGACACAGAAGGGGAAGGAGGCTTCAGCAGAAAGTAGTCCTGACCCTAAGTCTCAGCCTGAGCATGGATTCCATTTATTACAAGTATTAATGCATTATGTATTTTACGTCTTCCTTTTTTCTTCCCAAAACCCGATACAAGAAGCCTTTTGCTTCTTGGGCCAAGCAAACAGACATAGAAAGGCCATTTCATGGAAGGTCAGGCTCGGCCAGGCCTGACTGCAGTCCCTGACCTTTTCCCCATGTCTCCCGCTGCTGTGAAGGGCCTCGGGGACGGAGACTCACCCGCAGAACATGAAGATGGTGCTGGATGTGGTGTCATAGGGCAGAGGCTGCGTCTGCTGCAGGCACAGCTGCTCACAGCCGCCGTTGAAGCCGTCCGAGCAGTCGATGCCTTTGGAGTGGTCGTAGCATCCAGAGCCGTCCTTCATGGGCCTCAGCTCCTCGGGGCACTGCGCGGGGAGAGAGCGACAGGGCAGTCACGGTCAAGGAGGTGGTGAGTCCCCTCGAGCCCTCTCCTTCCACCTTCTGAAAAGGGGCATGCGCCAGGAACCAGAGAGAGTTTCAAAGTCTTGTTTGGCCAGTTAATAGTTGTATTGTCTCTCTGAACCTCATTGTGCCCACCTGTGAAATGGGATGTTTGTTAGTATCCGCCCAGTAGATGCGTGAGACTAGGAGGAGGGACGTTCAGCGGAGTTCTCCAAAACGCTGTGGCTCACACGGCAACTGTGCAGCGAGTCTGAGCTGCTAGGACTATGGACACTGCTGGAATCATATCGTTCCTGTATTGGTTATTATCCCATAGGGTCTGCCACTGATAAACCCAAATCCCCCTGGCAGGCAGCCAGGTATATTTTAAAGAGTTCCTACCGGCAAGAGTTTTAAACTCCAGCTCTTCCTCTCCTCATTCTGTGATCCGAGCAAGTTACTCCCCATCTGTGAGCCTCAACCTCCTCCTCTGTTAAACGGACAGAGCACCTACACCTATGCATTTGAGAAGCTTCAATTGGATCCTGGCACACAATTTGGTACTCATCAAACAGGAGTTCTCTCTCTTCCTGCCTTGCATTTGTCTTTTTCGTCTCCATCCCTGAGAGTCCTGAAAGGGATCCCTGCATGGCCACAGCAGGAGCCTCCAAATTCCAGTCTGGTCTCCTTCACACCATCCTGCTAAGTGGGATTTCTCAGTCATCACCCCCCACCCAGCTTAAATAAATAACTGCATTTTCCAGATCAATAACACCTTGAATCTCTCTTAAGCTGATAGGCAAGGCCCGCTGCAGGTGTTTTAGATCCTATTTGACCAGAGACACCTGTCTCCAGGTAACCAAACCAGTAGCTCTCTGGTCCCTAAACATGCCCCACGGACTCCAATCTTGGGTGACCTCAGTCAAACACTCTTCTCAGCGTGCCTGAGATCTGTTAAGTGCCCCATAAATAAGAAGATCCTATACTGTAGGGACAACTGGCTATATAATTTATTTTCCATTATTTGATGAGCGGAGCTAATCTTTTCCAGTCCAGCAGATGGAGAAGCAGGTTCCAACTTCTCTTGCATTCAGGACTGAAAACGAGGTACTAGGTTTTAATTTCAGTCACCCTGCTGGTATTTCCTGTCCACAAAGATTAACACCCAGAGCTCAGCCCTCCTCATCCATCACTGGACATCACTGATTAAAATGCCCCCGCTGCACAGCCCGCAGCCAGCTCCCTGGTCCCTTCTCCAAGCCGCCATCCTGATCCACGTCAATAACAAACACACACGCACAAATCAATTTACAAAGACCACAACAATAATAACCACAAAAAAAAGGTCAGCCCTCCTGGAAATTAAATTTTGCCTAAGAAGAATTCATAATTACCAATGCATGAGAGTTCTTCGAGACATTTTAGACTGGCGCCAGGGAGGGTGACGGAGAAAGGAGGTTATAAATGGCCTTTGTCAAGCGGCAGAAAGGTTATAAAACTGGCTACATTTTGTGCTTAAAAAGAAAAATCAATTTTCCATGTGAGTGAAGTGCTGTAAATATTAATACAAGCTCAGAGGAATTCCCTGCTTGTCTCTAAATGTTCAATGTCAGACAGGAGGGCACCTGGTCATGGGGTCATTTGGGAGCCATTTACTGGTCCTCGGCGCTGGGTCTGTCTGCAGAGACTGGGGGTGAGCACTGGAAAGAACGGCCGACCTTCTCATCAGGTGACGGGAGCTATCTGGGGCACGTATTACAGTTTGTCCCATCCCCTCTGATTCCCTACCACCTTTGTTCTTTAAAAAGAATGTTCTAGGGGGACGTGCATGGCTCAGTCGCTTGAGCAGCTGACTTCGGCTCAGGTCATGATCTCATGGTTCATGGGTTTGAGCCCCGAAACCTGTGAATGTCACCTTCTATGGGCAAATTCCAGCAGATTAAAGTTCTTGCATGCAATTGACTACCTGGATGATGGAGGTGGGTCTAAATGCGGTCATGAATGTCCGCACAAGAGAGAGACGCAGAGAGATCACACACACAGAGCTGAGGTTGCAGTGGTGTGGCCACAAGCCAGCAAACGCTGCAACCCTTGGGAGCTGGAAGAGGCAAAGAAGCCCCTTGGAGGGGACGTGACCCTGAGAACACCATGACTTTGCACTTGTGCCCTCTGGAACGGAGAGAGAATGCATTTCTGTCATCTTAAATGACACTGTTTGTGGTGCTTTGGTAAAGCAGTCACAGGAAACCAATGCAGGTTGGTAGTATCATTAGTCCCATTTTGCAGGTTAGGAAACTGAGGAGAAGGGGTGGGGCTTTTCAGGCCTTCTGGCTCTGTAGCTCTTACTGATGCCCAGGCATCTCACTGCATGCCCCTGTCACTTACTGAATGACAGACTTTTCTTGAGAAATTAGAGTGAAGATAGGTTTAGAGCTGACCTCACTTCTTTACTTAAAATATTTTTAATGTTTTATTTATTTTTGGGAGAGAGAGAGACAGTGCAAGCAGGGGAGGTTCAGAGAGAGAGGGAGACAAAGAATCGGAAGAGAGGCTCCAGGCTCCGAGCTGTCAGCACAGAGCCCGACACAGGGCTCGAACCCACAAACTGTGAGATCACGACCTGAGCTGAAGTCGGATGTTTAACTGACTGAGCCACCCAGGTGCCCCTCACTTCCTTACTTTAAAATCGAGGCTCAGAGAGCAGGAGGTCATCCATCCCTGCAAATCTGCTGGCACATGAGTAGAGGGCACACAGCCAGTCCCCTAGTCCCAGCCTGGGGCCCCATCCACCATACTTACTATCCTTTACATTAAAGCATTTTATGTCTGAAGACAAACTTGAAGATGATTTATGGGGAAACTGAGGCTCAGAGAGGTGAAGGTGCTTGAATAACATCACACAGCAAATTAAAGGCAGAGCTAGAATTAAACTTGCATTTGATCTGTGAGCGTGGGAGAGGTGTTCTGAGTACTCAAAGTGGGTTTTCCAATCATCCCTTCACCAGCATGGACTTCATGCCCTGAGTCCTTGCGAGTTGGAGAGGGCAGACTACATCTAGTAATAGCATCATTTGAGATTACTTGCATATTATTTCAATTATTTCACGGTTTATCACCACCTAAATGCAACGTTGGTAATACTATGGACCTTCCTGCCTTGTCCTCAGCTACACTGCACACTTAGCATAGTGTCTGGAAAGTAGTAGCCACTTGCTTCTTCTTTTTTTTTAATAAACCATCTGAGTGCCAGACAGGATGTCTATTATGTCTGTGGGTCCACTTTGGCTTTGAATCCAAACTCTGCTTCTTATAAGCTGTGTAATCTCTTGCCGGTGACTCCACCTCATCTATCTTCATGTGATTCCTGTAAGGAGTAGATAGAGTGAAATCTGGCATCAAAGATGGCCCCCAATGATTCCTGCTACCGCTATTCACACCCTGGGCAGCCTCCTGCCACACTCTACCAGTGTTGGTCTGCATGACCAATAGCATATGGTGAAACCGATGTTATATCACTTCCAAGATTCGATGACAAAAGATGGAAACTTCTCTCTGTCTCCCTCCCTCTCTTTCATAGCACTTGCTGGGGTGAAATCAAGCTGCCATGTTGTGAGCAAGGGACTGAAGCCTCTGGCCAACAGCCAGCGAGGCTGACCTTCCAACAACACATGAGTAAGCTTGGAAACAGATTCTCCAGCCCCAGTCAATCCGCGTCAGAGAACTACAGCCCCAGCAGACATCTTGACCGCAATCTTCTGGGGGCCAGACCCACCAGCTAAGCCACTCTTGAATTTCTAATCCTCAAAGATTATACAAGCTTTTAGTCTGCAGCTGCTCCATTTGGGGATAATTTGTTATACAGCAATAGATAACTAATACAGTGAGACAAATGCGTCACATGCTCAACACAACGCGAGTGAGTGGCAGCTGCTGTTGTGGGTAATTTGAAGGAGCTTAGAATCTAGTTTGAGAGATAAGGAATATGCATATCTGTCAGACAGAGGACTAGTAATAGAACAAACAAAGAAGCACACAGCATAATTTGGGAAAATAAAGCCCCTGCAAGTGGGAGTGTGACGGGGGAACACCGGAGTAGGGAGGCCTTGGTCAGAGAAGCCTTCTTTGTCCGGAGTAGATGTCCCTGAGCAGAAGGAACACGTGCCAATACACTAGCAAGAGGAAGATCAGAATTCCTGCCCAGGCACCTCTGCTCACTTGCTTTGTGTGTTGGACATGTCCCTGAACCCAGCTGGACCTCAGCTTCCTTTCTTTACTTGAGGGGACAGCTTGGAGACAAGAACGTGGGGACCGGAGTCCCGCCTGATCCCACACAGGTTTGGAGACCCTGAGTGTGCCCGGCAAGTGCTTCACTTCAAAGAACGCCTTAGGCTCCTCAGGGAGGACCGGTCCCTTATGTGGAGGCATTTCTGGGGACTTTATGAGAAGACACACTTCAAGTGCCTGGCTCAGAACCTAGCACGTGATAGGCACTTAATCAATGAAGGACAAATGAACAAATGGTAAATGAATGAACCCAACCCCCCAAAAGAAAACCTAACTAAAACGGTTAGCTTTTTTCTCTTTCTTTATGTGTATTTCTTTTGAGAAAGAGAGGAAATGCGCAGATGCACATGAGTGGTGGAAGGGGCACAGAGAGAGGGAGAGAGAGAATCCCAAGCACACTCTGCATTGTCAGTGCAGAGCCCGATGCAGGGCCTGAGCTCATGACTGTGAGACCATGACCTGAGCCAAAGCCAAGAGCCAGGCGCTTAACAGACTGAGCCACCCAGGCCCACCTAGCTTTGTTCTTTCTTATCTATAGAAGTCTTTCATTGGATCATTCACCATATACTTAACTGCACACCTACTCAGTGCTAACCACGTGTGCTGGGTGCTGAAAATGGAGCAGTAAACCCGAGAGACCAAGCCTTGCTCTCATGGAGTTTAAATCCTAGAAAGGAGACAAATGATTGACAAGTAAACAGAAAATGGTTATTCCACACCGTAAAAAAAGTAACATGAATTAAGAGTAAAGCGGATGGGGACGGAGTGACGAAGGCATACACTCAGCATCGGAGCAAAGCCTGGATAGTTCGTGGAGTCTCCTGGGTGAATACACGCGGGAGGATTCTCCAAGAAGGAACGGGAAGTATGAAAGTCCTGAGGGAGGAACAGTGTTGGCCTGTCCGTGGAACAGAGGGGGCCATACGTAAAAGCTCGGTGAGATGGGGAAAACAAGGCCAGCACAAGGCAAGGTGAGAGAGGTAAAGCAGTGGCCAGACTGTCTAAACCAGTTAGCACACTATAGCTGGCAGGCCAAATTCAGTATGAGCCCTTGTTTGTTTGCCTTTTATTTACAAAAGAAAATATTTTATTTAATTTTGAGATAATTGTAGATTATAACAGATGCAGTTGTAGGAAATAATATGATATAGAGAAACCCTGTGTACCTTTGGACCCGTTTCCTCCAATAGAAACATCTTGGGAAAATATAGGAAAAATACTGCCCCAAGGATATTTACATCGATAGTCAAGATACACAGCATTTCCAGCACTACAGAAATTCCTCCCGTTGCCCTTTACTCCCACACTCATGTCCCACCTGATTCCTCTTTAATGCCCAGCACCTGCCATGTTCTCCATTCTTTTATATTCTAGAATTCTTTAGAATACATTATAGAATTTTTGTCAGTTTGGGAAGAGAACATAAATATCATACGGTATGTGACCTTCGGGGACTGGCTTCTTCCTCCCCTCCTCAGCCCATTCAGCGTCATTCTCCTATGCATCCAGATTGCTGATTATCAATATTTAGCTCCTTTTTTATTTTTTACTGCACAGTAGTATTCCACGGTATGGACATCCCATTGTGTGTAACCATTCACCTGATGAAGGACATGGGGGTTGTTAGCTATTATGAACAGCTGCTAGAAACAGCTGCATACAAGTTTTTGTGTAAACTTAAGTTTTCACTTCTCTGAAAAAAATGCCAAGAAGTGCAATTTCTGAGTCATAAGATAGTTGCATATTTAATTTTTTTTAAGAAGCTGCCAAGCTGTTTTCCAGGGTGTTTGTGCTATTTTAAATCCCCACAGAAGTGTACGGGTGACTCAGTTTGCCACACCCTCGGCAGCATTTGATGTTGTCAATATATTTTATTGTAGCCATCCTGATAGGTGTGTAGTGATATCTTACTACACTTGTAACTTGAATTCTCCAATAGTTACTGATGCTGAATATCATTTGTGCTCACCTTCTGTCAGTGAATTTTTTTTCAGTGAGGTGTCTCTATATCTTTTGCCCATTTTCCGATTGATTTGTTTTTTTTAATACTGTTATTTGAGAGTTCTTTATATATTCTAGACATTAGACTTTTGTCAGAGACGTGGCTTGCAAATGTATTTTCTCTCCCAGTTTGTAACTTGTCTTCTCATCTTCTTCAAATGAGCTTTCGCAGAGCAAATGTTTTCAATTTTGATGAAATCCAAGTTACCATTTTCTCTTTTATGGATCATACTTTTAGAATCTAAACACATTTTGCCAAGCACAAGTCTCAGAGATTTTCTCTTCTGTGTGTGTATTTTTCTAGAAGTGTTATGGCTGTATGTCTCACAATTAATTCTGTGATATACTTCAAGTTAATTTTTGCATGAGGTGTGAGACGCACTGAGGTTTGTTTTCTTGCCTGTCAGTGTGCTATTGTGCCCAGCACCCTTTGTTGAAAAAGCTCCATTTTTTTTTCCATTAAGTTGCTTTTGCTGCTATGTAAAATACAAACAAACAAAAAAAAACCCCACAAAAAACCCCCAGAATAAAATTGAGCGTAATTGTGTGGGTCATTTCTGAGTTTTCTATTCTGTTCTATTGATCTATAGGTCTGTCTTTCTAGTAACACTACATGGTCTCGATTACTCTAACTATACACATCTAGACATTGGGTAGACTGACTTCCACTTTATTCTTTTCAAGAAGTTTTGCTTATTCTAGTTCCTTTGCCCTTCCATATACATTGAAGAAAAATCTACTGTGTATCTATAAAAAATCATCTTGACATTTTTATAGGAGTCTTATTAAAATTTTATGTCAATTTGAAGAGAATGGAGATCTTTACAATGTTGAGTACTAATCCATGAATACAGTATGTCTCTCCATATACTAAGATCTTTTAAAGGTTTCCTCCACTAGCATTCCATAGTTCTCAACATCCATGCCCCATGCATGTTTAGTTAGATTTACATCTAAATATTTCATTATTTTTAAGGCATTACAATTGATACGGTATTTCACATGTTTCATTCCCAACACTGATAACTGGTATCTTCATTCCCTTCTATCTGTCTTCCTAGATTTTTTTCAATTTTATTGACGTTTTCAAAGAATTGGTTTTTTGTTTCCTTGACTTCTGTCTATAGGTTTTGTTGTTGTTCTGTTTTTAAGTGCATTGATTTCCTTTCTTTTGCTTGCTTTGGGTTTATTTTGTTCACTTTTTTGTAGGATCTTAAGGTGAAAGTTTAAATTACTAAACTGAAACTTCTTTTCTAATGTATACATTCATGGCTATTAATTTTCCTCCTCATTAAATATAAAGACTCAGAGAAATTACAATGAAAGGATAGCAACCCACAAATTCACATATACTGTATTTTTATTTCTTTCAGTTCAGTGTATTTTCTTATTTCATCTTCCATCTATTGATTATTTAGAAACGTGTTGTGTAGTTTCCAAGTATTTAAAGATTTTTCTGTTATTTGTTATCACTTTTTAGTTTGATTCTCTTGTAGCTGGAAAACACACTCGGTATGATTTGAATTCTTTAAATTTATTGAGGTGTTTTTAAGGACCAGATGATTTATCCTAGTACTTGTTCCATAGGTACTGAAAAGGAATGTGCATTCTGATGTTGCTGGGCAGTGGATTCTACAAAATTAGCTAGATCCTTTCATTGATGATGTTATTGAGTTATTCTATAACATTGGTAATTTTCTTTTTTTAAATTTTGTATGTTTTATTTTATTTTTGATACAGAGAGAGACAGAGCATGAGAGGGGGAGGGGCAGAGAGAGAAGGAGACACAGAACCGGAAGCAGGCTCCAGACTCTGAGCTAACTGTCAGCACAGAGCCTGATGCGGGGCTCGAACCCACAATCGTGAGATCTGACCTGAGCCGAAGTTGGAGGCTTAACTGACTGAGCCACCCAGGCGCCCCAACATTGGTAATTTTCTAACTGTTCCATCAGCTGTTGAGAGAGGAGGGTTGGTATATTCAACTATAATTATGGATTTATCTATTTTTCCTTTCAGTTCTATTGGTTTTTGCTTCACACATTTTATAGTTTTGCCATTTGATGCATAAACATTTAGGATTGCTAAGACTTCTTGGTGGATGACCCTTTCAATATTATCTGATATCCCTCTCTGGCTTATTTTATCTGATATTAACATAGCCACTTCTGCTTTTTGTTTGATTTGCATACGTCATTTTAAAAAAATGTTTATTTAGTTATTTAGAGAGGGAGAGAGAGAAAGTGCAAGCAGAAGAGAGGCAGAGAAAGGGAGAGAGAGAATCCCAAGCAGGCGTGGGGCTCAAGCTCATAAACTGTGATCATGACCTTAGTGGAAATCAAAAGTCGGATGCTTGATTGACTAAGCCACCCAGGTGACCCTACATATGCCTTTTTAGATTTACTTTTAACTTGCTAAAATCAAGTGAATTTCTTGTAAAAAACATGCCATATTTTTAAATCAACTCTGCCAATTTGTCTTTTGTGAATTTAAATCATTTAATCATTTTAATCATTTAATGTGATTATTAGTATTTTAGACCATAAATCAGATGTTTGATTTTGTTGTCTGTTCTCCATTTTTCATTTTTCTGTTCTCTTTTTCTTGCTTTCTTGTGGGTTATTTGAACATTACTTTTAAATCTTATTTTGATTTATCTGTAGTGCATTTGAGCATATCTCTTTATATAGGTTTTAGAGTTTGCTCTAGGTATGCATAACTTATCACAGTCTACCCATTTAAGTAACATGTAGAAACCTTACCTCCCATTATGTCCCTTTATCTTCTCTCATCTGCAACATAATTTTCTTAAATATTCCTTTAAATACATTTAAGACCATGTCAAATACTGCTATCATCTTTACTTTAACCATCAAACATAATGTAGAAAACTCAAGAAGACAAGGAAGGTCTATTGCATTTACTCATCTTTGTGCTGTATTCTTTCTTCCTTCCCAATATTCCAAGATTCCTTCTTCTATCATTCCTTTCTATTTGGAGAACTTCCTTTAGGCAGTTTTTAGAAAAGATCTAATGATAACTAATTCTCTAAGTTTTCCTTCACATGATAATGTCTTGATTTTTCCTTCATTCCTAAAATATATTCCACTGGGCACAGGATTCTGAGTTGACAGTTTTTGTTTTATTTTTGTTGTTTTTTTATCCAACACTTGAAAAATGCTGTGCCGCTTGCTTCTGGCCTCCTGGTTTCTCAAGAGAATTCCACCATCATTCAAACTGTGTTTCTCCAGTAGATAAAATATCATTTCTTTCTCCTTGCTTTCAAGATTTTTTTTCTTGAAAAACTGAAATTTGACTACGATTGTTGGTGTGGGTTTCTTTGTGTCTATCCTGGAGTTTGCTCAAGCTTTTCAAATATATGAGACCCTCCCCCCCCCAAAAAAAGACCACACGTGGCTTACAAAGCCTAAAATATTTACTAGAGGGTTCTTTATACACAAAAGTTGTTGACCCTTGACTTCAGTCATGGGGAGGGATCTTGGGTTGATTCTAAGTACAAGTGGAAGGCACTGAAGGTCGTGAAGGGATTTGGTGTGCTACTTTGAAGGGATTACTGAAGTCAGTGCATTCAGTTATCTGTAAGCGCTTCCTTAGGGCTCTCAAAAGAAGTCTTGGGAGGGAGACTCTGTGGGGCTAGGAGGGGCAGAACAAAAGGGGCAGGTCTATCTCATAATGACCTCATTCCTTTGAAGGCTGCTCTTCCCCCCGCCCCAGGTTTTTTTTTTTTTTTTTCTTTTAGCAAGTGGATGAGAAACTCCAATAAACTGAGCTCCAGAGCTTCACAGCCTCCTTTCTTCTCCATCACAGGCAAGGACCCACAGAAAGACCCTGCCCTGAGTCCCGGAGCCTTAAAGTCTGGAGGATCTGAGTGGGGAAGGGTTATCTGGGGGATTCTCGGCTGTTCCTGCAACAAGACTGGCCCTGCCTTGCTCCTCCTTGCTCCCTTTTCCATCCCCTGTGCCTTCTTCCTCTCCTTCCCAGCCCGTTTCCAACAGCACCAAGCCATTTGTTTCTGTTTGTAATTATGCATTTTAATGTTCATTAATTATGGAATGCAAATTGCTTCAAGTGCAAAATTTGTAATGAGCTGCTCACCACCCCACCCCCAGGTCTAGAAGGTGGACCAGCTGTTCTGAACAGAAGGAAAAACAACTAACTCACAAGACAGAATAACTTTTCCTGGGGCCTGATTGACTCATATGACTCATAAACCTGGGGGATCTTGGGGTGGTGGTGAAGAGAGAACCTGCCCCTCCCCCGGGCCCCGGGAGACAGTGGTGTGGCGTCTTCCTTCACTTCTGCAACCCTGGGCCTGAGAGACAGGGTGCGATACTAGAAAGAACTCCAGCCTCAGACCTGGGCTTTTACTCACCGTCACCTAGTGCTAGTCATGCTTCTCTGAGCCTCAGTTTCCCCTGGAGGACCTTTCTCAAAGTCACTGTGGAAGGCAAATGGGATGATGGAAACAAAGAGCCAAACCCTATCAAGCCATCAATAAATAAATGCATGGGGATAAGGATTCCAGAGAGCTGAGTTTTGGGTCTGCCTCATCTCTCTCTAATTAGCTGGATGGCTTTAGGCAAGCACATCTCCCTCTCAGAGTCTGTTTCCTAAACTATAAAATGAAGGCAGTGGACAATAGGAGGGTGGAAACATCTCTTAGCTCTGAGCTGCTTGGGTTTTTTTTCCTATTATTTAATTAAACAAGATTTTTAAAATTTAATATTTAATTTTCGGGGGCGGGGAGGTGCAGAGAGAGAGAGAGGGAGACACAGAATCTGAAGCAGACTCCAGGCCCTGGGCTGTCAGCACAGAGTCCAACACAGGGCTTGAATCCATGAACCATGAAATCATGACCTGAGCTAAAGTTGGATGCTCAACCAACTGAGCCATCCAGGTGCCCAGAACTGTGTGTTCTTCTGTTAAAGCAACTATGAGTTGTGAAAAGGAGAGAAGTAGCTCTAAATGATTTCAGAAGGAAATGGAGAATCCCCTCTGAACTGACTGAGCATGTCTCAAGACACCACCAGGATGACTCCACACTGCCAAACTAACAGCAAAGCCTTGTCCTGCCCCAAGGGCTCAGCAAGCACCCGATTTCTCTCATCATTCGTGCAAGCAAAATAACAGTGCTACCACCTAGCAAAAGTGCTGCCTCCGCCTAACAGTACTGCCTCATTAGATCATGGTCAAGACTATATGAGACCATGCAAAAGCAACAGAATCATTGGTGGACGACAGGCAGAACACACTGCCAGCCATACAGGATCCCACAATTGTGAGTGAAGTCTACCACTTCCTACCTCTGTGCTCTTGCTTCCCCTGAGCCTGTTTCCACATCTCCACACTGGAAAGAGAGTCACTCCTACCTCCGTGGGCTTATGAGTGAATGAAACCAGATCACACACCTGACACATGGCTGCCCCAATGGCAAGTGCTCAGAAAATGGTAACTGCTGTTTGGATTCCTTGTGACTTTCTCCCAGAGAGGAAATATATCCAGGAAGCAATGGGAGAGGGCTGCATAGAGGCAGAGGGAAAGGAGGCTATTGCCATAGGCAGTGTTTG
The DNA here is from genome assembly GCA_004023845.1 of Helogale parvula. Lineage (NCBI taxonomy): Eukaryota > Metazoa > Chordata > Mammalia > Carnivora > Herpestidae > Helogale > Helogale parvula. Next base: position 42,036 of record PJEM01009601.1, read on the forward strand.
CTGTTCTCAGCAGTGCTAAAGTAAGACCAGCAATATCACGCTCATTTTGCAGATGAGCAAACTAAAGCTCAGAAAGGCCACATGATTTGCTTTTGGTTACACAGCAAGTGAGAGGCAGACTCTACCCTGCAGGTCCTCTCATTGCAAAAAAGGTGTTCTTTCTCCCTGATCCACATGAAGGTGGACTGTCCGTGATGTCACAAGCGATTCAAACTGGCCAAGGCTACACAAGAATTCTGAGATCTTTGTAAGAAGGTCACTATGATGGGCTACGAAGGGACACAAAGGGTTGGTGGCAGCAGAGTCTTGGATGTGCAGATCAGATACAGCATCCTGGCAAGAAGAAAATGGAGGGAGGGACGCAACGAAGGAAATGAAATGCTTATTTCTACCAGGTGCTAGATTTTTCCCAGAGGCCGTCTCCTCAAATCCTCATGGCAAAACTCAGAGGCACCTCTGAGACACACTCGTCCTGCAGGTAAGGTTACGGAGGATCGCACTAGCTAAGAAGGCACTGGGGAGTCCATCAATACCGACCATCCCTTTGATTAGACAGAGTGGGCTGGGCTGCCCATGTCCCAGGAGGCCTCTGGAATACTGTCTGGAAAGGGGGTGTGCAGTGCCCTCCACCCTCCCCCGCACCTCCCCTCAACCTCAATCTGTCAACAAGGCCAGCTAGCCCGTCTATTACTGCAGACATTGATTTGGACAACCAGGCCGGTCCAGAGCCCATAATTACAGGGAGTTTTAATCAACTCATGCCAATTCAGCTGTCGCTCAATTTGACGCTGTCGTGGAGGAAAGGGGCAGGCATGCAAAAAAGGATGATAGGGCTCGATAGTGGGTAATGGAGGACTGTAGCTGCAGGCACCCCCAGGGGCCTCAGACCTCAGAGTGGAGGAGCGTCCGGGGGAGCTCCCAGGTGCACGGCCCAAACCACGACCTTGCATCCCCTGTCCCTCCACCTGGATGTGGAAACCACGCAGGGAGACACCCAACAGCACCCACAGGGTCCGACCTCAGTACGTTTGTCCATGCTTTGCCCTCAGTCTGGCCTGCCCTCCTCTTCCTAAAGAACCCAATGTCCCCTATAAGTTATAGCTCAAACCCCTCCGCAGATCCCTTCCCAACTCCAGAAGCAGAGCGATACTGAGGAGACAGAAAAGAAATAAAAAATGAATCCTAATCCAGACGCTGCTATTTCCTGGCTGTGTGACTTTAGGCAAGTCATTATACCTTTCGGATCTTTGTTTCCTCATTTTATTTATTGAATTTTTTTGTAAATTATTTATTTATTTATTTTGAGAGAGACAGAGAGAGGATGAGCAGGGAAGGAGCAGAAAGAGAGGGAGAGAGAGAATCCCAAGCAGGCCCCGTGCTGTCAGTGCGGAGCCTGATGCGGGCCTCAATCCCATGAACTGTGAGATCATGACCTGGGCTGAAACCAAGAGTTGGACACTTAACTGACTAAGCCACCCAGGCGCCTCTTTGTTTCTTCATTTTAAAATGGGCCTGATAATAGGCAACTGCCTCCTGGGTTTGCTGGGACCTCTCAGGGCCATCAGGGACAGAGAGCCCTTGTGTGGAAGTTCTTTCTTCCTTCTGATCAGCCCGAAGTCAGAAAGAGTCATTTTCACTTCTCTCCTATGTTAAGGATTCTTCTAGCACAAACGTCATTCTGTCAGGCGGATGGTTTCTGGTTCACAGTCTGTCTCCCCAGGAGTCTGTGGGCTATTTGAGGGGGGAGTGTGTGACACACAGCTTCCTCTTTTCAGTCCAGTCCTCCCTGCCCAGTACCGGGGACGGGGACACTGGTGTGCCCTTCGGCATCAGGCAGGTCTGGGATGGAATCCCCCTGGCTTTGCCACTCACCAGCCGTGTAATGCTAGCCAGTCACATCATTAACACTTCAGACTCAATTCCCTCACTGCAAACGGAGACTAATTACACCTATTCCGTGGAACTGACATGAGGGAAAATGAGTTAGACAACTGATATCCCCAGCGTGGAGCCTGGGATGTGCTAAAACATCAACTATTATAAAAGTTGTTATTGTGGTCATCATCACTTGAATATTTGATACCCGGTAAATATTTCTGGAATGCAAGAAAATGTCAATCGCGTTGCTTCGTTCTGTCATGAGTTTCTGTGTAACATCAATAGGCCATTCTCCCCAGAAGCCTGGTGTCTGCAGCATTCAACAAACATCGCCAGAGACATGAGAGAGAAAACTGGCGTGCTCTGAGTACCTACTGTGAGCCAGACACTCCACAAAGGTTCTCCTTAGCCTGCTTTGCGTAAGACCCACAATTCTATGCACTTACTCTTATTTAGCCTGACTGTGTAGAAGAGGAAACAGGCTTTGAGGCCAGAGTGCTTTTCCTGGGTCACTCAGCTTTCTAGGAACAGAAGCAGGATGTAGGCACAGGTATATTTGGCTCTAAACCTGTGCTCTTGGCACTGCATAACTCCTTTCTGATGGAGACACAGAGAAGGAGAAGGGGTGGTGGTCCCTGACTTCCAAGAGAGTCTAGACCCACTGGAGGCACCGGGGAAACCCCCAGAGGAAGGCAAGTCACGGCTCAAGATGGTTTATGATGGAGAATAGTACTGAGGGGCACCAGGGTGGCTCAGTCAGTAAAGCATTTGACTTTGGCTCAGGTACTAATCTCGTGGTTTGTGGGTTCGAGCCCTGTACCAGGCTCTGTGCTGACAGCCAGAGCTTGGAGCCTGCTTCAGACTCTGCATCTCCCTCTCTCTCTCTGGACCTCCCCTACTCACACTCTGTCTCTGTCTCTCAAAAATTAAAAAAAAAAAACATTAAAAATAATTAAGAATAAGAGTGAGATGGCGCTAGTGCTGAAACACATGGCTGTGTTTGCTGGCACCCATAGAGGTCATGGCCAGCAATCCGAATTTATTATGACCACCTGTCTTTCTCTCTAGAGGAGCACAGGTAGTTAGGACACACCAATTACAGTCCCTGCTTTAGGCAATTCTCTTCCCTTCTCTTGCCTTAGCCTTCCTATCTGTTCCATGAGAAAGGGGGCAGCTAGTTTCCACCAGCCTTATAGCTTGGCCATCCATGGGTTCTCTGCAAGAGGATCACAGAAATTCCAACAGAGGTCAGGAAGCATGTTCTGGTAGTGAGTGGCACCTGTGCCGGGGAACCATGGGGGAAAGACCACTCTTATGGGAGTGGCCTGAGCCCGACGGCTGCTTCCCATGGCTGGCCATCCTGCAAGTTGGAGTCACAAAGCCTTCCACCTCTCTAGCACTCCCTAGGCCACCACGTGGAGTGGGGGTCCAGGTCCAAAAATGCCTATTCAAAGCTGACTGTTCTCCAGGACATCAAGTTTACAGAGCCTTGGCCCAGCCTTCAAAACCATCTGTTCTAACGCAGGGAGAATAAAAGTAATAACATTCTCCTAGTCCTTGGAGGTTTTTAATATGGTACAAAGAAGCACAGAGAGCTGAGGGAAGAAGAGAACAGAGAACAGTTTCCCAAGAAAATCCTCCAGGAGTCCTGTCAAATGTTTATTCAGTAACTATCTAGTAAGCATAATAAGTAGCCTTTGTATAGTTAATTAATAATAGTAATAGCTGGGGGAGCCTAGGTGGCTCAGTCGGTTAAGCGTCCAACTCTTAGTTTCGGCCCATGTCATGTTCTCACAGTCTGTGAGACTGAACCCCATATTGGGCTCTGTTCTGGCAGCACGGAGCCTGCTTGGGATTCTCTCTCCCTCTCTCTCTGCCCCTCCCCCATTCATTCTTTCTCCCGCTCTCTCTCTCAAAATAAATAAACAATATTAGTAATAGCTAACAACGTGTGCCAGGCACTAAGTAATCCAAACATGTTAGCAATATTAACTCATAATGCTAATGACACCCTGATGCTAGAGGTACTATTATACTCATTTTTCAGAAGAGAAAACTGAGGCACAGACAGACAGCTTCAGTAACTTGTCAGGGCAAGTGCAAGGCACAGCCTGCCATCAAGTCATGCAATGCTGCCTGATACGTGACGGCTAAGGTTTCTCACATCCTTCCCTTCCCCTGGGTCAGGCACTTTGGGGTGCTAGGGGGGAAGTGGACATGGATCGTGCCCTCCCTCAATGCCGGGCACATGATTCCAGCTTCCCAACTACTCAGAAAAGGGTACCCTGTTATTTTCACCTCTCACAAATGGGGAAGTAAGTCTTGTAAAGGAGAGATGACTTGCTTCAGGTCAACATTATAGATGCTCAAATTTCTTTTAGTTTTAAGAAGGTTCATGTCCTGTTCTCTCTGTGAGTGGCATAGAGCCAAGAGAATTTGACAAGGCATGCATGCTACAGACTGATGGGCAAGACAGCACTGGCAAAAACGGCTTTCTGACATTATCTGAGCACTTATGGCTGAACCAGGCAGGTCCCATTCTCAATGCTGAACGCACAGTGACTCGGCCCTTTCTCAGAGCCACCCTAGGTGGTGGGTACTATTAGCAAGCTCCCTCACCAGATGGGGAATCTGAGCCACATGGAGGTTCATTAACATGCCCAAGGTCACACAACCAGTTAAGTGGCAGATCCAGGAATGTAGGCTCCAAAGTCTGTTCCCTTAACCCTTTGGCCATGACTCCTTCTACAACAACCACATAAGGAAGTTCCTATTATTTTACTCATTTTTTGATACTGGGAGACTAAGACACAAAATGGTTTAAAACTACCTATGTCAGTATATAGTAAGTGGCAGAGCCAGGGTTTGAACCCATAGACCCCAATCCCAAAAAAAGCCTTCCTTCTCACCCACTACTGTGCCTACTAGCGAGCTAAAGGTCCAGGGGCCAGAGCCAGGCTCCTATCAGGACAGGCTGAACACATGGTCTTTTTGATGCCTGCTAGGTTTTGCTGGCTCATTCCCTTCCCCATCCCTTGTAACTAAAAACTCCATTCGCAGCTTGCGGCTGTGTCCTCACGCCGCACCTTCTCATCGATCACCCGGACTCTGCGTGAGAAATGATTTTATAAGCGAGTTGGCTTTGAGAAGCACAGAGCAGCAGCCATTGAACATATGCTTTTGTGGGTATATATTTATTCAGCGTATGTTGAGTGTAATTTTGGGCGGTTTGCATATTTTATTTTTCTGTTGTTGCAGAGAGCAATTTAAGAGAAAGAAGAAAAAAAAAAATCTACCCCTGAATGGAGACAAATGCCATGGGTGGTAGCTCCTGAGGTTCAGAGTCTGGTGTTTTGGGAATGAAGGGGGTGAAAGGAAATGCAAGCCAAGAACTAAGGACCAGCAATGACCATCTCCCATCCCTGCCACCCACAGCAAGCACTAGCTATCCAGCCCTGGGACAGGGTGCTTCGTCTTTATTTTCAAGGCCTCACCAGCGGCCTGTCTGACTCTGTCCCCTAGCTTCTATGAACTGAATATACATATCAGCCACACCCTGGGCCGTGTGCACACCACCCACCTAACTCTCTAGGCAATCCCACGTTGAGGTGCTGTTGCGCATACGAGAACATTAATACAGCATTGCGCAGTATCATTAACTAGTGCATCTGTGCGGCAGGAAGCCTGAGCCCGGACCAGCGCTCCATCAAGGTTACGGGAGCCCTACGGATTTGGCTTCCGATCCCAAGGCTGCCAATCCCAATGTGAGTGGCGCTGGGTACCAGCCACTCCCCTTCCTGGGTTGGCTTCCACACTCGCAGAACGCGGATGGCGATGCCATTTGGCTGGTGTGCTGTGTGGATTCCAAAATCCAAAGTTACACTTAAAAGCAGCTTAAAAGACATTGGTTCCCTTTCTCTCTCCCCGCACCCCTTGCCTAAAAGGTTTTCCTCTCACCCGGGATGAACTCAGGATGTAACATTTAAAAATATGCCTTAGAAGAAGCCTGCATGGTTTGGACCAGCTGGGGGTGGGGGGTGGGGGTGGGAATTTATGCTCATGTGGGTGCCAAAAACTCAAAGGACAGGAAGAATCAGGCCCAGGCCTGAGTCTACACCAGAGGAAATCTTTCAGAAAGAAGAAAGTTTACCCTGTGTATGTACTAAAAAGATGCATCCAATGTGATTTTGCATAGTGGCATCTGAAGTATCAATTTCTGGCTAGGTAAGGCAACTGAGTTCCTTGTTAGCCAGGACACAGTTCACTCCTGTGACTCTGGAGCTCAGCAGAGGGTCCCCACCACGGGAAGGACTTACATGATGCATCCTGAATACATCTAAAATCTGAATGAAACTGTGGACCAGCTGATAACCACTGTTTGCTTCAACTGAAAGAGAAGATTAGTTTTACCTAGCTTAGTGAAAGGTGATGAATGCCAGAGAATTCATCACTGGAAAGCAAAAATAAAATAAAATTGTGGTTCTATGTACATATAAATGGGGAAACTACATGCAAACGATAAGGGACATGATTATTATAGAAGTCAATGTTGTGGTTACTTCTGGAGAGGGAGAAAGGGCTTAAATGGGAAATGGAGTCCCAGCAAGCGTACTATGAACGGGCTGTGCACTGCAGGCAATAGTCTAAGTTCTGTCCTGGGTGATGAATAGATAAATATCACATAATTATTATATGTAGTTATACATATGTTTATTTATTTATTTACCTATGAGAGAGAGTGGAGAAGGACAGAAAGGGGGAGAAACAGAGTGAGAGAGAGTGAGCAAGGGGGTGTAGAGAGAGGGGGGTAGAGAATCTTAAGCAAGCTCCACTCTCAGTGTGGAGCCCAACACAGGGCTCAATCCCATGCCCCTTGGGATCATGATCTGAGCAGAAATCAAGAGTCAGATGCTCAACTGTCTATGGACTAAGTCACCCAAAAGCCCTGCACAATTACCACTGATGAAACTGCATGTGATGTTTGACACATTTTTCTATAGGTATTTGATATTTCACAATAAAACTGGTAAATATATATTATATTAATATATATATAAAACACAAGAAAACTAATAAAAGAGAATATCAAATTGTTAATGGTGATTATTGGACATGGCATGACTGTGGGTAACATTTCTCCTCCTTCTTCTTTCTCTGTATTCTAAACATCCTTAGCTGTGTATAAAAAACTTTATAATCGAACAAGGAAAAGTAAGTTTATAGTTGAAATGCCTCATTATCTAAACAAGGCGACGACAGAATCGTGGAGGTTGGTTACAATGCTGCTGCCTGTAATTCCACCATATGGACAACTCCGTCTTCTCCCTAAGGTTTACTGTGTGTGAAAGAACAGCTCCCCAGGGGAAGTGGGGGAACTGCACAGGTGCCATGGCTATCATACAGGCTGATCTTCCAAGTCTTCCCCCTCCAGACTCAAGGACAGCTTCGACTTGTAGACTTGCTGGGAGGAAAGAAGGAGTCCTGGACAAAATCAAGCTCAACTCTCTGAATCTGTAGAAAGCATGAGAAGCTTAGCTAAGAACACACAACACGTAGAACCATATTGAGGAATGGGGTCATTTTATTATCTAGGTGCGTACCATCCCCATGACCGTGGGCTTCTAAGATCACTTTTCCTTACAATGATCGTGAGAAAAATTTTTGAAGATTGATGAAAGCCAGAAAAAGATCCCATGCACGATATTGTGATCTATAAAAAGAAATATGCTTATTTTTATCTTCCTTCTCATCTCTAGGCAGAGTTCCCAAAACCCTTGGAATTTCCTTAAGTGATGAGAACAACTAAGGTGTCTTAGTATTTATAACTAACTCCTTTCAATCACATCTGAATTTATGTTAATGAGGTGACTTCTGGAAAGAACCTAAGGATGGGGGATGGAGCTGGTTGTCAGGGGGAACCAACCAGGTGATTAGAGGGCTGGAAGCTTCAGGATCCAGTAAGAAGAGGGAGGGGCTGGAAGTTATATCAGTTGCCAATGGCCAATGATTTAATCAACCATGCCTATGTAATGAAGCCTCCATAAAAACCCAAAAGAATGGGGTTTGGAGAGCTTCAGAGTTAGTACATACATGGAGGTAAAGAAAGGGCATGGAAGGTCCATGGTCCCTACCCTATGTACCTCTTCACCTGGTTGTTCATCTGTATCCTTTATAACATCCTTTACAATATCCTTTACAACAACTGGTAAACAGAAGTCAGTGTTTCTCTTAGTTCCGTGAATAACTCAAGCAAATTAATTGAATCCCAAGAGGGGGTCATGATAACCTCCCATCTATACCTGGTCAGTCTGAAGTGCAGGCTTACAAGCTGGACATATGACTGGTCTCTGGAATTGGGGGGCAGCCTTGTAGGTATGACCCTGTAACTTATGGGATCTGATGCTATCTTCAGGTGCATAGTGTCCAAGATTAGTTGGATTGTAGGACACAGAGTCACTGCCCATTGAGAATTGGAAAACTGCTGGGTCGTGTCAAAAAGCAAGCACACATGGGACCTTGTTTCCTAGCTCATCAAGCTCCGCTCTCCCCAATAGGAACTGACCCTGGAAAGGGAGGTTACAGAACTGGGTCCCTCTCGTGCCTGGCTACTCACACTGGGCTCAGCCAATGTCATAAGGGGCAGGGATCATCTTCAGTTTATGAATGATGCAACAGAGGCTCAGAGGCATTCAACAATTTGCCCACAGTCACACAGCTTCCCAGCGATAAGACAGTACACAAACCCAACTAAGTAGCACAGCCAAGTGTGCTCTTTGCACTGGAAGAATTCTGATGGGCCAGCCCACTGCCCTAGGAATGTACATGGTGCTATTCAGCTGCTACCTTCTCAGTGAGAAGAAAGGCTAGTGAGTGAGGCATTTATGAAAACTTCTCGCTGTTTGCTACCCAAGACTAAAAGGTTTCAAGATCAAGGCTGGTGGCCTTGTGCTTCTCAGTCATCCCCGGGATAACCTCTCTAGCCTTTGAGAATATCTGGGCTGGTGGTGAAGATGTACAAGTCAGGACTCAGGGAGAAGGTGGAGAATGCAGGGGATAGGCTAAATTTTCAAATTCGTAATAATGATGACAGTGATATCAATTCTGATCCATTTGCCTCAAGACATGTGATTAAAAAAAAAAAAAGGATACTATGATGTGTGGGAGACAGAGTCCTAGCCTGGTGTTTAGGACACCTGAGATCAAGCCAAGCATAGTTCCTAGGCTTTTTGGCCTCAATTTGTTCATCTTTATCTTTTCCAGAAGGAAAGAGGTTTACATATGGTTAAGCTCAAGTGAAGAAGCCAGTTGTCTTAAAAAAAGGGAAAAGTTTGTATAAAGACATGTGGTTCTGACACAGAAAGTTACCTCAAAGAAACACAACTACTGTATGCTTTTCATGCTTCTATTTTTAAACTTATATATATAAATGCTTATTTAGATTTGCATATGCATTGGGGAAAATATACAGGAAGATATGTAGAGACCCAAGTGAAAGAGGAAGATGACATTGGTTTGTGTTTTTTTCTTTATACATTTCAGCAGGGTTTGAATTTGTTTTATTTCAGGGACGCCTGTGTGACTCAGTCGGTTAAGCACCCAACTCTTGATTTCAGCTTAGGTCATGATCTCATGGCTCATGGGCTCACACTGGGCTCAGTGCTTAAGATCTTTCTGTTGCTCCCTCACGCACATGTGCATGGACATTCTCTCTCTCAAAAATAAATAAGCATTTAAAAATACATACAATAATAACTTTGTTTTATATTACTTTACAATGAGCGTGATCTACTTAAAAAACAACAACTAATAAAAAGAAGACTGAAGACAGGATGGGGAAAATATCTTACAGATCCAACGATTCTATTACCATAGTTTAGATGGACACAGTGATTCCTGGTTTTCATTTCAGAGCTAAGAAAAGGTGTCTAATTGTCACGAAGTCAGTCACAGGTACTCAGTATGACCACTGGGAACTCTGTGGTCACAGTCTCTGACCCACTCCAGACCTCAAGGAGACAACAGCCTCCTAGCTGCCCGGTCCTCTGCATTTGTGCTCTCTCCCACACACATCTTGCACATGTCACCAAGTTCTGCTCTCTAAACTACCATTTTTACTTGATCACTCCCCTCTTCAAGGGGACACTTTGGGTCCAACACCCTAGCCTGCCCTTGAACTCCTTGAAATAAATCATGAAAGAAAACCAGCACCCCTGAAACAGGGGGAGCCCAGAAAGCCAGAGGTGGTGTTGCTCATATTTATTTTTAATCCATCCCACACCTTCACCCAAATTATGGAATTTGAAAACTGGCCTTACACACTGTTGAGAATTTATTCTAAAAAAATAACTCAGAACACCAAGGATCCTTCAGCCCAAAGATGATCAGTGCTACACTGTTTATAATAGGTTAAAATCAAAGGAGCGCCTGGGTGGCTCAGGCAGTTGAGCGTCTGACTTCAGCTCAGGTCATCATCTCACGGTTTGTGGGTGCAAGCCCCATGTCAGGCTCTGTCCTGACAGCTCAGAGCCTGGAGCCTGTTTCAGATTCTATCTTCCTCTCTCTCTGCCCCTCTCCCCCGCTTGTACTCTCTCACTCTCTCTCTTTCTCAAAAATAAATAAAACATTTTAAAAATAAAAAAAAATACAGATTAAAATGGAAAACATTCACAGTGCCCACCAATCAGGTGAAGTAAGGGACAGAATAGTCCCCTCAATGGGACAAATGATGATTATGAAGACTTCCTCCTAAGGACGGGGGTCTGGCACCAGGCTGCTTGACTTAAACTCCCTGCCCTAGAACTTAGAAGCCGTGTGACCCTGAGCCAGGTGCCTAGGCTCTCTCTGCCTCAGTTCTCCCATCTGTAAGAAAGGTATGATCGCAAGACCCATGTCAGACGCTTTGGGACACAGAAACCCCCCCGGACAATTTCAGCTCTCACCATCCTCATCATCCCTGCATGAAATATCAGATAATAGGAGCAGCGGCCATACTTTGTGTCTACTTAGGGCCGGGTGCTGGCCCATTGTGCACGCATTATCTCAGCTAGTGCCGACAGCAGCTTTGCTGGGTATTTTTAGCCCCATTTTACTCAACAGGAACATGAGACTCAGAGGCCTTACATAATTTGTCCCAAGGTCACCCAGCTAATGAGCGACAGAGCAGATTTGGGGCCCAGGTTTCTCTGATGCCAGAAACTGTGCTCTGAAGCACTCCTCTGGCCCCTGAAAGTAGGGGTGATGGTGAGAGTAAGTACATTCTCTCATAAGGGCACCTTTCCAAAGGCGAAAAGCTTTGTGAAGCAGGTGCATGAAACACACAATTAATATGTCAACAATCACTCCAGAGATGCTAACAAAAGGGAAGTAAAGGGATGGAGATTCTTTTTCCTCCTGTATGTTTGCTTTCCCACTAAACAAGGAGTTCAGCCTCACCCTCCACCCCGTGTTGCCCTGCCCCCTCCCCTCCTCAGGCCTCTCTGAAGTTGGAAATCTGCCCTCTGAAAATCTATGAGGTCATAGATTTCAGGAACTGAAAGGAAACTCAGCAATCAGCAGCCCCGCCCCAGGCTGGCTCCCCCTTCCAGAGTACATGCAGTCCACATAGACGGGGACCACCTTCCCCGAAGTGATCTGTTCCACGGCTGTGGCCAACAGGTGGCAGAACCAGGCATCCCCTGCTCCCTGCCCCCACCTTTGGGGCTCTTTCCTCCCCACACCATTCTTCCAAGAATCAAAGGGAAAAACCCATCACTTTCGAAGGGTGAGGGCTGCTCCCTGACTTTAACAGCTAATGACTTCCACACAATAAAACCAGCTTACCAGAAATACCATCAGACCCAGAAAATCTGGGTCCCAAAGATATAAAATGAAAGAAAAAAATAGAGAAGGCTTCAAATGTCACGGGAAGAATAAAATATTTAATATCATAAAAGGGTGCTGAGGCTTTATGAGAAAGCCACACATTATAATCCTGGAAACCCCATGTCAGACTCCCATCACCCTTCCCCCACCCCCACCCCCACCCTCCCTCTCTGGCCCCAGAAGAGAGGAGGGCTATGCTCAGAGTTCACAAAGAAAGAATACACAGGTGCAGCTCCCAAATGAGGGGCAGCTTTCTTCCTTTTCATTCCCCAATGTTTGATTCTTATGTGCAGGCTCGGAGTCAATAGGCAAGTTTACTCTTCTTTTCTGACTTTCCTACTCTCTTTCCAGATACTCATTCTCTTTCATCTTCCTGCAGATCTTCTGGATGCAGAGAAGAGATTTTGGACTCTGAAAGAGGAGGGGGAGAAGGAAGTGTCCCCTTCCTTTACACTCCCAGACACTGGGGGACATTTGCTTTATCCTGTGGAACGATTCTTAGCCTCTGGAAGTTGCTATCTGATGAGTTAAGCAAACAGAGTTAGATATACCTGGGTTTGAATTTTTGCTACACCTTTATCTAGCTGGTTAGACTTGGGCAAGTTTCTCATGCTTCCTAAATCCACTTCTTCATGGACAAAATAGAAGTAACAATAGTGCTTACCTCCTGAGGCTGATGTAAGGATCCAATGTGATGATACATTTCAAGTATTCGTCCCAGGGCCTGGCATGTATTTGGCACTCAGAAACTCTCTATATGTATGTCTATCAGTAATTGTTGATAGCGCTAATTCCTTTGTCAATAACATCAACAAATTCACAATTTCAATAATATGATCAGTACCAGTATTTGTGATGCAGGGGCATATAGAGAATTCTCCATGTATAGACCTGCTTGATCAAAGGGTGCTGTGATGAGAACTAGATATAAGAGATGCCCCACCTTTAAAAATGACTACTTTCCTGCCCGAGAGTCTCTGAGTTTTCATAAAGATGTGTTGTCCTCTGACTCTGCATATTTGTAAAGATTTGTAAGAAGAAAAGGGTGGCAAGCGTCATTCCTCCTATTGACTCTGGCAAAAGCCATCTTCGTTGCACCATGAATCCATCACACCGCCTGTCACCGGTCTGCAGGGATGGACTAAACCTCAAGAGTCCACTTCTGGGGAGGAGAAACCACGTCTCAGGGGCCAGGCCCCACCGCCGCTCAGCCCTGCATCACCCGTCCAGGCGGGCAGAACGCCAGGCACACAGGCTCGGGCTTCCACTGGTCAGCAGTTCCTGAGCTGTGCCCCAAAGTGATTTCCCACTCAGCTGATCCTCCGTGGGTGCCTTCCCCGCCCTTCTGAGTTTCATTTCCTTTAATCACAGTCCAACTGCATCATTAGAGAGGGAAAGGATGAGAAATGGGGAGAAGCGGCCTCTCTCTCCCTATATGAACCAGACTGTAGTCTTTGCCTCCTTCTGAGCGGTGCCCAAGAGGCACCTGACCTATACTAATTCCTCTCTATGTTCATCTTGACTTTTAAGAAGACAGCATTTTGGGGTTTCCTTTCAGCATCTCATGGCAATCAGGAGTGGTGTGGCCCTTCCTAATATCTGGGAGGCAAGATGGCTTTTTAGATCAAAATGGAAAAGCAAAGCATAAAAGAGAGAAGGAGAATATGGCTGGGCGATTTCTAGGGGGTGAGGCAGAGTGGGATTGGTCTGGAATTCAAAGGGAAGGCTGGGGACTGAGTCTAGACATACCTCCTAAAGATACCAACATTCTGCAGGATCAAGTCAGCATGCAAATCCCCGTGCCTTCCTCAGTCCTAACTTTCTAGGAAGGCCCGGAACTGTCTGTTCCTTGCCCTCCTCTCTCCTCCACCTTCTTTTTTCGATGCTTCTCCACATACTCTCATTTTCTCCCGGGCAGTTCCCTTTTTCTCATGTGTCAAGTAGAGATATTCCTACAACCTAGCTCATAAGCTAAGCACTCAAAATCATGTCTGGACACACGTCACTGTATGGGTGACCACTCTTACATTACTAGTCTTTGTCTTTCTTATTTAAAAGAAATAATGTTTATTTACTTTTGAGAGAAAGAGATGTAGAGTATGAGTGGGGGGTACAGAGAGAGAAGGACACACAGAATCAGAAGCAGGCTCCAGGCTCTGAGCTGTCAGCACAGTGTGAGATGCTCTCCTGCAGAGAGGAAGTGATTTGTTCAAGGTCACTCCTGCACTCTTGTTGAAGCCCATCTTGCCTTCTGAGCTACCTTAAAAAACAAGGTGGGGCTCTTTTTCTTGTATCCCCTGCCCCACTGAGTGTGCTGAATGTAGGACTGTTGCTGAATAAATCTCTGGACTGGTGCAGTGACAAAGCTGGCTATGAGGTCACGGCCTAGGCAGGTTCAACTGGGAGGAAGGAGTCTGGGGATCAAATCTCAATTCTGTCACTGTTTTCCCACATGCACCTGAGCCATTTCTGCAGCTTTCTAGGCCTTTGCTTTTCTGTCTGTACAAGGGGTACTGGCCTGGTTAGATCTCTAGGATGCCTTCCTTCTCTGAGAGCCCTGGTCTGTGAGTCCATGCTGCAGGAAGAAGGTAGATTAAAGAGAGCCACACATCCTCTGCTGCCCTTCCCATCCAAGGTGAAGTTTAATTCCCTCTCTGTGACTCCACACTGTCCTCACTGACCCGCCGGACCAGCAGAATGGGGTAGAAATGATGTTCTGGGACTTCTGAGGCTGGGTGCTGAGAAGCCTTGCAGCTTCTGCCTGTGCTCTTGGAGCACCCGATCCTGGGCTGCTCCCTCTGCAGAGCCCGCCTCCGTGGCCCGACAAGCCCCGCCCAAGGGAGAGGCGATGGGCAGGCACTCCACTTGCCATCCCCTGGGTGGAGCTGAGGTCCAGCATGGCCAGGCTCCACTGCCTGCTATTCCTGCACCTTCTGGGTAAGTGAAGGGACCTTTGTGGAAGAAATCTTCCAGCTCCAGATGGCCACCTGTCATGCTTCAGAGACAAATAACCCAGCTGAACCCTTCCCGTATTCCTGACCAACAAAACGTGAGATAAACATTGGAAAAATGGAGGTAAGCTGTGAACTACCATTTGAGCAGGGACCGAGGAGAACAGATCACCTGTTTGTTTGGGGCTGAAGCCATCAAGGGGATGCTTCCCCACCTGGGAGGACCAGGGTAACAGCAAGGGAGAGCCCGAGAAAAATGCTGGGGCGGGGGGCAGCAGCAACACAGGGCTGGCCAAAGTGTCCCCCACACATGATGATGAAATACCCATGGTTTTCTTTGGGTTTGTCCTCTATCTAGATTTATACTACTTCTAATAGATAACAATTTTTTACCCTCCAGCACACTGAAGGGGACACAAGGCTCCCTCCCCTCTCTGATGCTTCCTTCACTGTTCCTTCCTCCATCTCTGATCAAGAGGTGAGGGTCTCCCTGGAAATAATTGAAAATATAAATAACAAGATAATTCTTTTCATGGCATCTCCTGGATCACCCTCCATATTCTCGCCGATAAGATCTTTATTCATCCTGCATTAGTTTCTTCTTGCCGCTGCAACAAATGGCCACCCACTTGCTGGTTTAAAACAACACAAATGTGTTATCTCGCAGCTTCACAGGCTGGCAGCCCGACAAAGCTCTCAGGGGGCTCAAACTAAGGTACTGGCAGTGTGGCGTGACTTTCTGGGGGCGGTAGGGGTGAACCTGGTTCCTTGCCTCTCCCAGCTGTTAGAGACTCTTCCTTAGGTTGTAACCCCCTTCCTCCATCTTCAAAAGTCGCAATGTTGCATCGCTCTGAACTCCTATGCTGGCTCCCTCTTCCACATTAAAGGACCCTGTGATGACACTGGGCTCACCCGGATAATTCAGGACAATCTTCTTCCTTACAAGTCAGTTTACTAGTAACCTTAATTCCGTATGTGAATTTAATCTCCACCTTTGTTATGAAAGGTAAAATATTCACAGGTTCTGAGCCTTAGGGTGTGGAAGTCCTCGTAGGGGTTGTAATGCTGCCTACCACATGCCCAGTGACCCTCCCCAATCTGGGCAACTGTATACTTGAGGACCACAGTACCCCAGGGGAATTACCACAGAAGAACCAGAAAACCAAGCCAAATGGGCCCATTTTTTTTCATTTGGGGGTTCAGAAGTTGAGGTCTAGATAGAAGGTAAAGTATAATGATAATAATAATCATGGGAAGTCTGAGATATGTTAGACCATTGGCTCCTCCACCCTCCATCCCTCCCAAAGAAGTAAGGATCATCTGAGCGTGGGAAGATAGGAATATTGGAAATAAAACACGACGGTCTTGCAAATGCTAGAGAATGTCCTTCAAAGAGATCCTGTGCTCCATCCAGTCTTGCCCATGGGTGCTAAAGAGGATGATGAGCTATAGAAAATAAGGGTGGGTTTGAGGGACTGGAAAGCAAAGAGTGTCCCCACCTCACTTGCTGGTAGCATCTGGCTGATGGCAAGCATGGTCAAGTGCTCTTCTTTGGTGTGACAGCACCCAGCGACAAGAGCCTCCATGCTCGGCCTAAGTCAAGAGGACTTGAGCTGGTTCCTCTCAGATCCCATGTCCCCACTGTGGTGTTGAAGAACTGGTACCCTCAGGCCCTCCTCAGGGCGGGAAAGCTACCTGACGCACACAGCCAGCTGGCCTCCAATGGCCTTGTGGTGGGGATGGAGGGAGCAAGGCAGAAGATGCCAGGATAAACCACATGCCTATAAATCACATGGGAACAGAGTGGTGCTGACACAATACCGGAAAGGAGAGACAGTGATGATCAACGATCAGATAAGACAGCAAGTACTGCAACTAACAGGCCATCGTCCAGGACAGAACCAGCCCTCACCCCCATGCCTAGATGGACACCAGCCCCCTTTGAACTTGGGACCCTCAGGAAGAGGTGAGAGGCAGAAAACCTGAACTGACCTAGAATTAAGTTTCCACCACCAATGGATAGAGCAGAACAGAAATGATATTTGGTTACAGAAACATTATGGAAAACTAAATAGGCTGTGTTCCTAATCCTAGTATCATCATCTTGCACATAAGTGAGATTTTGTCAATCCCTAAACATCTCTATTTATATGCTTTTTCAGAGAACCTATGAGTTCAAGAGCTACTGCTTCCTTCTGAAAGATGAAGAAACTGAGGCTCACGAGGTCAATGTAGATTCTAAAGCTCGCTGATGACCAGGCCAGGGTGTAAGCCCAATTCGCTCAGCCCAGCCCTCTTTCCAAGCTTCTCTGCTACTATCTCCTCTCAAGGTCACAGGAAAGCAAGCCAAAAAGGGTTCTGGCATGAAGAATAATATTGAAAACAGGTTCCTGGGCCTCTATCTGGCCACCCTGTGGTGGTTTCTTGGGAAGTCATTCTGGCTCCTGCATGGGTGGGAACTCACTGCCCAGGTTTGTTGTGAAGATGAGTTATTGGATGCAGATATGTCTGGGGAACTCTAAAGTGCTTTAAAAATATATGGTATTATTACTACTTTTTGGGTTTGTTTGTTTGTTTTTGTTTTTCACCAAAGGGAGTTTCTTAGAAGAGGAACTGTAACAGACAGCCTCTCTATGCAGGTATGCCAAAGAGAAATGAGATTTCCAAGTTCATTGTAAAAGTGGCTGTCTCCCCATCTATTCTAAAGGCACAGAGAAGAGTGCACCTTACCTCCATTGAGCCCTGGAGTTGCAACTTTAACACGAGATCCTTAATCTGGAGAGGAAGATCTTTGACAACCTCATCAGGCTGTTGAATTTTCTCTTAACCTCCAGGGAACGAATTTTCTCTCTCTCTCTTTCTTTAGTTTTCCAATTTACATTGATGACTGGGTGGTGGTGGGGGGGCGGGGGAAGAGACAGCTCTTACCTAGACACACACACACACACACACGTGTGTGTGTGTGTGTGTGTGTGTGTGTGTGTGTGTGTGTGTCTGTACCCTCTGCATTCTGAGGTTTCATCTTCTGAGACATATATTTTCAAGGAGAGGGAGTTTAATTAGTTCGGAAAACTGAACTGATGGAAAAAGGGAATAGAGGCAGACAAATCATGCCTTTCAGAAATATCAGCTTCCTATTTTGGAGACAACACAGCTGATCTGGGACACCCTTTGAGCTGTGTGTCCACTGAGTAGCTTTAAGACTTGGGCAAATCCTCCTCTCAGTGGGCCTCACTTTACTCATGAGCAAAATGGAGGGTTAGGTTGCAATACTCTGAAGTAGACAGCCGCTGTCACCAACGCCCCTTTCTGTTGCCTGCACCCTACTTTTCCTTGAGAGTCTGTGCCTTTCCTCCAACTCACCACCACCTATTGTAGGTGCAGCTGACACTTGTCCAAAGTCTTGGGTATGAACAGATCTGGGATGAGCCCAGTGTTTCCCCTTGACCATAGCGATTGGCACAGTGATGAGCGTGGGGACCAAGGGGGCCCAATTAGATGAGATCCTGGGGCTTGAGCTGGAGGACCTAGGGAAGAGATGTTCTTGTCCTACAGGACTTACCAAGTGGGGACGCTGTAGCTGCCAGAGAATGGCATGGTGCTGAGGAAAGCAGAGTGAAGAGAAGACGGATCTCAATGACATTGCTTAAACCCCTTAACCCTTCTGTGTCTAGACTTCTATTTGATCCAGTACATTTTGTCTTTTTTATCTAAATCAGTTCTGAGTTTCTATCACTTACAATCCTAAGAATTATAATAAAAAAATCTCTAATTGCCCACCTACCTCTGAAGATCTGCTGATCTTCGAATCTAACGTGTAGTTTAATTGCAATATCTCAATCCCTAGAAGCTTCTCCTTTGTATTGGCCTCCCAGCTGTTGTCTATTTCCCTAACTGTGGTGCAGGAGCAATAAGAGTGGACTATGTATTCTATTTCCTGTGGTCTCTCCCAGAGCAGGAATTCATATCTCTGGCCCCATGCCTCCCTCCATCTTGCTTCCTTATTTACACAGATAGTTGGGGTGTTAAGCTGGACCAACAGATTCTTGGGTTCTCTCTCAGTGTCCTGAGTGGGATAAACTTGAAAACAGCCAGTCTGTAAATAAATATTGTAGAAACTATAACAGATGCAATAGGTGCATGAAGACAATGATGATCCTTGGATCAGTGTGGTCACTTTGCCAAGATGGGGAAGGAAAAGAAGACAAATCTGGAAAGAGATCTACTTGTTTGCTACACTGGCTGGGTGGCTGGGAGAAGGACCTCAGGCAAAAGGATGGCCGGAACATAGGCTCTGAGGCATTAAATAGGCAAGTATGTTCAGAGAACAACATCTAATTCATTCCGCCGGTTTTAGTGGAGAATGAAGCAAAGTGCTGGAGAGGTTGGAAAGGGCCAAAGTGCTAGAGAGGTTGGAAAGAAGGCATCAAATGCCAGGCAAAGAAGTTTAGCTTGTAGGGTGCTGTTTCTCAAGTGTGCTTCGGTGACACCACTGCCTCCCCATACACGCAACACTCATTAAATTGTTACAATTTTACACTCCTGGGACCTAACACCCACTACAGAGTCAAAATTACTGGCGTGGGACCCTGAAATGTACATTATATATTTTTTATTAATTTTTTTAAAATTTATTTTGAGGGCGGAGGAGGGGTATAAAGAGAGAGTCCCATGCAGGCTCTGCACTGTCAGCACAGAGCCCGATGTGGGGCTCGATCTCATGAACTGTGAGATCATGACCTGAGCCGAAACCAAGAGTCGGAGGCTTATCTGACTAAGCCACCCAGCTACTCCTGGAACCTGATTTTAAGCAGAGCCCCCTAGGTCATTCCTATGAAACAAACCATCCAGTCTGGAAGCCTCTTTCAATAGACAATGAAGATCCTCACGGACCTTCCTCTGTGTACTTATTCCATGCCAGATAGTAGAGCTCTAGGCACCAAGTCTGCACCTTTCTCCATGCCCTTGTTTTAGTCATCCCCCCTCTTTTCTGTTTCAAGTTTATTTATTTGTTTTGAGAGAAAGCAAGCGAGTGTGAGAGAGTGTGCTCAGGAGGGGCAGAGAGAGGGAGGGAGAGACAGATAGTGTCAAGCAGGCATTGTATCAACTCAGAGCTGGATGTGGGGTTTGAATCCACGAACCATGAGATCATGATCTGAACCAAAACCAAGAGTCAGATGCTTAACCAACTGAGTCCAGCTCCCTGCCCACTCTTCTCCTAATATGAGTTGACCCATTTAAAAAAATGTTTTTAATGTTTGTTTATTTTTGAGAGAGAGACAGAGCATGAGTAGGGGAGGGGCAGAGAGAGGGGGAGATGCAGAACCCGAAGCAGCCTCCAGGCTCTGAGCCGCCAGCACAGAGACTGATGCAGGGCCCGAACCCACAAACTGTGAGATCATGACTTGAGCCAAAGTCGGATGCTCAATCGACTGAGCCACCCAGGTGCCCCATGACCCATCTTTTAAATCCAGTTCAACACTACCTTCCCTACCTTCCGCCAACTTTAAAATCTCAGCTGAAATTCTCCTAGACCTCTCACTGACATGGCCCCAATGTGTTCAGAAATAAGACATGCCCTCCCTCACTTCCAAATGGACAGTAACCTACCTGACGCCAGGAGCTCTCAAGGACCTATTGCATGTTGGGCACTAAAGTGCTGATATTTCGTTCTTCCAACAATTCCACAAGGTAGGTTTAATCACCCATTTAACAGATAAGGAAACCAAAGAATCCTGGTGTGCCAAACAGGACATAAGGGTAGGAGCTATGAGTAGTGTGACTCTCCTTCACAAGCCCCGCCCCCCAGCAGGGAGGGGCCTCCGGAGAGCACCTTTAGCACCTGGGCCAGCACCATGTTCATGGGCCAATGGCACTTACCACACATCCTGAGGAGTCCACCTGGCGGTCTGACACGCACTTGAAGTTTCGAGTACAGCCCCCATTGTTCCGAGAGCAGTCACGAACTGGCCCAAAGGAGGACAGCAGGTCATTGATGGTTTCAAAGTAAGTGGACAGCATCGCCTCTTCCCTTGAAGACAAAGGGGATGGTTAAACCCCAGAGACACATGTATCATTAGATTAAAACAGTTAAATATGCATTCAATACATTTAAGATCATCATTTGTGGTATTTGTAACCAAGAAAATGACACAAAAATCTATATTTAAGAAGAAATGAATAAGGAAAAAATTCCAACGGGTAGGCCATCACATGACATGATGTTTGTCTACCTGTGATCAAGAGGAATAAATTTGGAACATTGCATTCTTTATTTCATCAATCCCCATAATTTGGGAAGGTAGGCATGAGATTTCCATTTTATGAATAAGTGAACTGGGGCTCAGAAAGTTGAATGTCTTGCTGAAGTCCACCCAGCTTGTCATGTGGCAGAACTGAAGTTTGTGCCAAACTCTATCGGAGTCCAAAGAGCAAGCTCTTCCCAATAAATATACAACTCT
The DNA here is from genome assembly GCA_004023845.1 of Helogale parvula. NCBI lineage: Eukaryota > Metazoa > Chordata > Mammalia > Carnivora > Herpestidae > Helogale > Helogale parvula. Next base: position 63,187 of record PJEM01009601.1, read on the forward strand.
TAACTTAAGTGATACGTATTTCTACAGATTCCAGACTTCCCCATAACAACTCTGCAAAATGGGCATCTTCCTCTTATTCCTACTTTGGATATAAATTGAAACTATACAAGGTATGGGACTTACCCCCAAATTACCAGCCAATAAATACCAGGACCAAGGCACAAACACAGGACTATCTAACTCTAGGACCCCAGAACTGCATTCTTCATACTGTCACATCAAAGTGACACTGTAAGACTCATAGCAACAACTGTTGGAAAGGTCACGGGATTCTAGGCAAATGCATCATTCTTCCCAAATGAGGTTCCCAAGGGAAAGCACTGGACTAGGTACCATAATTTGTGGATCTGCCAAAATTTTATTAGAGGAGGTATACAGACGGAAGTTTCCGGATGCTGTTTTCCGCTGAAAGAGCCCCCAATAAGAGTATCCTAGCATGGGAATATCTGTGATGCCGACGGGTGCAGGAGACACTAAAGGGACACCATGGGAAGTGAGAAGCACACACTATCCCATGACATATGGCTCCTGGAGTCCAGAACTGTGAAGGAAGGGAGATGCCTGGATGTGTACATGTTGCAAGAAGAGGCCAGTGAGCACGAGTGGTGATGCCCATGGACCAACCTTCATCCTTCTCCCAGTGGTTTCCCCCACAGGCCTGGAGTTCTAGGTGTTGGTGTCCTAGATTATTTTCTGTCTTCGGCATGATTCCATTCTGTCCCGTTTTTCATACTGACTGCCAGGGAACTTGATGAATTCCAGCTCTAATTAGAGACCCCATTGATTAATAAGAGTTCTCCATTACTTCACAGAAGAAAATCTAAATGAGTTTCCTTGGCATTCAAGGTCCTTCATAATTTGGTCCTGCCTACCTGTCTAGCTCCATTTACTCTGTCCTCATATTTTCTATTGGTGAGCCTTGGGTCCCTTCTCATTCCCTAAACACACAATCTTTGGTTAGGTTCTCTGAAAACAGACTCTGAAACAGAGTTGCATACAGTAGGTTTATCAAGGATCCCTCTTATGCACTTTTAGAAAAGTAAGCAAGACAGGACTGGACAAGGGAGAGGCTGACCTGCAACATGGTTAATGCATGTCGATCTAAAGCCTCAGTTTGTCCTTAGGGGAGTTCTAGAGCTGGGGGGCCCTTTAAGGATTTCTGATTAGAGACATCACCCTGTGAGCCAGACAATGGCCAAAGGCTGCCATCTGGAAGGTGGTACCCTTGCTCAAGGCAGAAGACAATCAATGCCCAGTGAGGAACACAGCTGTGTGGGCCATGAGCCACGATCCGGGGGATGGGCAGGTCAGCCCTGAAGAAGGGGTCTGAGTATAGTACGTCCCTCCACCTCTCTGAATCCTTCATCATGCTCTTAGTTTAGGATGCTCATCTCTAACTTTTCTCCCGGACAAAATCTGAAGAATCCTTCAAAACTCTTCAAGTTCATCCATCCATTCACGTATTGCACGTGCTTACTGAGGGCTTACTACGCAGCAGGCACTATCCTACTTCTACAGATGCAGAAGTGACATAGGACAAAGGCCTTCCCTCCACAGAGCTTGCTATGACCTCCTTTGGAAAACCCTTTCTACTTCCCAAACCAGAATTAATTTCTTTTCCCTCTGAGTACATTGTTTAAATCTATTATCTCACTGATCTTAATCATCAGCTCTGTGGTTTCCCAGAGAGACTGTATGTAAGCTTCTGGAACAAACGGCTCAAGAATAGCCCATCTCTCTCTATCCCTCAGCACAAGGCCTGGCAAAAACCTGTCATAAGCAAATGTTTTTCAGATAAGACAGAGAAAACCTCAGAAGGCTTGGATGCAGATTCCACCTCTCATTGGTTTCACCAAGAATCTCTCCAACAGGACACTCTCCTGCCCACCCCCCCCCCTCAAGCTAGGTCCCCCTCCCAAGTCTTTCATGCTCAGGTCTGAAGGATGGGACATCAGAGATGGCGGGAGAGCTGCTGGACTACCCCTCACTTCCCAACTTTACACAGAGTGAGGTCAGGATGGCAGGTGGGGGAAGAGGATTAACAGTTCCTAAACTGAGGCTCTTGGGAGACTTGGCATTTCGGAATCATGGACCCAGCTGAGGATTCTGAGAAGACATTAAGGCTATTAAAATATGAATATCCTTAGATGGAGAAGAAGAAGTAAAAAGAGGGGATAAAGACAGAGGGAGAGACAAGATGAGAAAGTGTGAGACCACATAAAGAGATACACATGTAGAAAATAACTAGAAAGAAAGAACTGGATGAATGTGAAGGATGGATGGGTGGGTAGAAAGAAGGAAAGAGGAAGGAGTAGAGAGAGGGAGGGAGGGAAAGGGGAGGAAGGACAAAAGGGAGGAAGGAAAAATAGACAAACAAACAGAGACAGAGAGAGACACCTGGAGGAACGTCATATATAGAAAGATTAAAAAAGAGGAGGATGGAGGCAGAGAAAGTGTGTGAAAAGAGAGACAGAAATGAAAAGCCAAATTAGGGAGAAACAGGAGTAAGAAATACCCAGATTTTAAGAGGAGAAAACACCAGGGTGCCTGGGTGGCTCAGTCAGTTGAGCATCCAGCTTCGGCTCAGGTCAGGATCTCACAGTTTGTGGGTTCAAGCCCTGTGTTGGGCTCTGTGCTGACAGCTAGCTCAGAGCCTGGACCCCGCTTCCAATTCTGTGTCCCTCTCTCTCTGTCCCTCCCCTGCTCATGCTCTGTCTCTCAAAAATAAATATTAAAAAAAATTTTTTTTAAAGGAGAAAACACCAAGGTAAACAAAACGAGGGCACTGTATATGGAATGAAGCTGGGAGTGGGGAGGGAAAGGGTGGGGAGGGGTACAGGAGAAGGGCACTGGGACCTGGCAGGAGGCAGGCTCAGAAAGCCAGAAAATGGAAGAAGAAAAAGACCCTGCCTAAGTGGAAGAGAACACACACAGGGACACCGAGAGCAGTCGGAGAATGACAAAGAAAAACAAAGGAAGAAAAGAGAAAAACAAGCAAAAAATGTCACCTTGCCATGGAACCTGGAGACAGCTCAGGCTATACAAATAAGGAGGCTGTTAGCTTCTAAAAGGATTGATTCTGCATAAACATCAGTTACATGAGGAGAACATTATTTAAAACACAAAGAGCTGACACCGGGGCTGCTACTGAGTCTAGTGGTGAATGTGTCAGGCTAAGGAAATGAAGAATCATCCAACACGAGTGAGAGAAGTAGCTCAAGGCAGATTCTGACATTTTCTTAACTCCAGACTTAATCCCTCATCCCAGCTGCTGAGTCCAGAACGTGGAGTTTGTGGGAGCTTAAGGCTGCCCCTGGCACTGAGCACAAAGGATCAAGGGACTGGCACTGCAGGTGGAGGTGGGCTGGAGTGACAGAGGGATCTGGGTGAGTCACAGCTTTGCCAGAAATTGCTATCAGCATCAAGGACATCATCATCTGGACTTTCTGAGCACCTGCTGTGCATGGAGAACCTGCTAGGTTCCTTCCCTGTGCTCTGTCCTCTGCCTTTCAGCTATGAAAACCACATTTTTACTCCTACTGCGCAGCTGGAGAGACTAGGTCTTGGCGGTCTCCGTCTCTTGCCCTGGCCCATGACGTAGAGAGGCCGGGGTATGCATCCAAGTGTGCCTGGTGTCAGGTCCTGAGCTCCTTCCCAGCCATAGCTGTGCTGGGCCAACTTCTCTGTGTCCTTGGGCAAGGCAGTGCTCTCACAACGGTGGAAACCTGCATCCAATGTCTCTGGGTCTTCGAGAACGGAGAACCGGAAGGGTAGAAAGTATACAACCTCTGCATATCTCCCAGCACTGCCTCCCGGCCTGGGCACCTGCCACAGTAGCTTCCATCCGTGTTTGAATAGACGGGAAAACACGTGCACTCATTTCCTAGAGTGGCCATAGCCAGTACCATAAACCAGATGACTTAAAACACCAATGACTTTTTCTCCCCAGGTCTAGAGGTTGGGAGTCGAAAATCAAGCAGAGCAGTGCTTTCTTCTTAGACCCTAGGGGAGAATCCTTCCTGGTCTCTTCATAGCTCCCATGGTTCCTGGCAACCCTTGGCATCGCTTGGCTTATGGCCACATTATTAACCTCTGCCTCCATCCTCACGTGACCCTCTTCCTGTATCAGTGTCTTTTCCTCTTCCTACGGTGACACCATCCATTGGATTCAGCACCTACCCAAATCCATTATGCCTTATCTCAATTACATTGGCAAAGACTCTATATCCAAATAAGGTCACATTCTGAGGATCCGGGTCGACATGAATTCTGGGAGGACATGACTCGATCCAGTATTCATGGCCCGCAGGAAAGTCCTCAGCCTCACACAGTAAGACAGAGCTGGGACTAGAACATTCCGGTCCTTGGCTGTTACTCCAGAGCTCCTAACACCATACCAGCCCTGCCAGTTCCAGACTCTGCATGTTACACAATGGTATTTACAAGGCCTATAAAGTCCTAGAAAAAGCACCACAGTGAAACCGCTTCTCTCCTCACTGGAGAGGAGAAAAGATCAACGTTCATGAAGAACATAACATCCCAGGCAGAACAGGGGTCAGCAAGCTTTTCTTTATAGGAATTCATAGTAAATACCTTAGGCTTTGTAAGCCTTACAGTCTCTGATTCAACTACTCCATTCTGCTTTTGTAATGCACAAGCAGCCACAGAAAATATGCAATGGCCTTCTGCAAAGTGCAATGAACTAGCGTGGGTATGTTTCAATAAAACTGTACGTACAAAAAAACATGGCAGACTGGATTGTTATTTCCTGTTTTGTTTTGTTTTTTTATGGGAAAATCCACAGGTCAGGGTTGGAGTTAGGATTTGAAGACAGGTATGCCCAACTCCAGAACACACATTTTTTTCTCCTACATGAAGTTTCATCTGTACCTCAGTCTTCTCATCTGTAAAGTGGGAGCAGTATGTTTCTAGTTTCCAACCACATAGGATCGTTGTGAAAACATAATGACATGGTGCAAAGAAGCCCAATACAAAGTGAATCATAATCCATTCATCAAGAAACATCTGGGGGCACCTGGGTGGCTCAGTCAGTTAAGCATCTGACTTCAGCTCAGGTCATGATCTCATTGCTCATGAGTCATGCCCTGCGTCAGGCTCTGTGCTGACAGCTCTGAGCCTAGAGCCTCCTTCCAATTCTGTGCCTCCCTCTCTCTCTCTCTGTCCCTCTCCTAGTCACATGCTGTCTCTTTCTCTCAAAAATAAATACATTTAAAAAAAAAAGAAAGAAACATCTGGGCACCCGTTGCAGGCCAAGTACTACGCTGATCATTACTACAGCGCTCCTCTATCCTCTCCACGCCTCTGTCCCTGCACCTGCCAGGTTCAGACGCTATCCAAGTTGTTTCCAAGCTGCTCTCCAGCTTACGCATCCCAGTTCTTTCTGATATTACTGGTTTCAAAACTGGGTCAACCAGGGGCGCCTGGGTGGCTCAGTCAGTTGAGTGTCTGACTTGAGCTCAGGTCATGACCTCACGGTTCGTGGGTTCAAGCCCCACGTTGGACTCTGTGCTGACAGCTCAGAGCCTGGAGCCTGCTTCAGATCCTGTGTGTCCCTCTCACTCTGCCCTCCCCTGCTCTCTCTCTCTCTCAAAATTAAATAAAACATTAAAAAAACAGAGTCGACCAGAACCACCCCCTCGCCCCCTCGCCCCAGGCTGAGTGAGGCTGCCATGCCCACACTGCCTGATTGCTCACGTGTAAATGCAGCACCTCGACTCCACTGGGCTGGGTCAGCAGAGCCCCACACAGGGCGAGCATCAGGCAGGGCAGCTGGGAACCGATGCTGACATGGCCTGCTGCTAATAAACACCTGGAGAGGTCTGTGTCCTCACAGAGAGGTGTGAATGGATGACTCAGGGCCCAGACAGGGCCAAGATCCCATGGGAGCAGACGAATCATCCTCTAACAGCTATGGGTAGCTTGTTTCCTAAACCCCCACGGAGGGAGGGACCTAGGACAGACTTTTCAGCCCCAGCAGCATGAGCAGCAGTGTGAACAGTGGATATGCAGCAGCTTTGTCTCCTGGCTTCACTCATAGTGAGTGAGAGACCCTTACACTCTGAGCGCCCCCTTTATCATCTGCAAAATGGGTATATGAACTGGCAGAATTAGCATGAGAAATAAACCAGATGATATATGCGAAACCAGATGATATATACCACCACGCAGAAAGTGCCCAGCAGCTGGTGGTACTTAGTGCCATCTGAGTGTCCCTCAAAGTTGCAAGAAGCATGACTTGAGAGTGTAAGGAACTTAGGGCAGGAGAACCTCATATTGTCCATTTCCTCATTCACGTTTTCCATGGATGCCTCATTTGTTCTGGGCCCAAGCTGGTTCCTGGGGCCTACGGCAATAGATGTGACACAGCATGTGCTAGCGAGGTAGAAAAAAACCCAAAAAAGTTAACCTAGCAATATAACTGAAGCCACAGGTTCATATAGAGGTCCCCTTCAGGCACACCCTGGAAGTGGAGGGTCAGGCAAGACTTTTTAGAGAAGGCAGTATTGAACCTGAAACAGAAAGGATGAGCAGGAATTAGGCCAATGAAGGGGAGTGGCATGGGATACGAGTACTCCAGGCAGATGGAACAGAATACGTTCAGGCATAGAGGTGAGGGAACTTTAAGTGATGCCAGGAAGCAGGAGGGGTGGGAGGAGGTAGGGTGTGGCAAACGATGGGCCAGGAGGCAGGTTGGGCAAGATTCTGCGTGCCAGGCCTTGGCAATACTGGACTCCACCCTGGGCCTATGAGGTGGCCACCTAAGGGTCCTAAAATGCAGGGCCTACTTTTATTTAGACTAGTAACATAGACTGGCACTTGATAAAAATCATTATGGC
>PJEM01009602.1:0-70027 GCA_004023845.1 Helogale parvula
GTCTCCCCACCCCCTCACCTGTCTGTCTCCCCACCCCCTCACCTGTCTGTCTCCCCACCCCCTCACCTGTCTGTCTCCCCACGGTCCCTCCCATCTAGACCACCTCGGTGAGGGGCTAGCGGACAGCAGGAGGCAGTACGAGACCAGGATCCAAGCTCTGGAGAAGGAGCTGGGCCGCCACCTGTGGATGAACCAGGAACTGAAACAGAAGCTCGGTAGCCTGAGTGCCTCCGGCCAGAGCAGGGGTGAGGCTCACCTGACCTGGTTCCGCCCCGCCTCCCGGGAGACTTGGGACCCCCCTCTGACCTCCACTGTTCTCAGGGCATCCCACACCGGGGGTCTAGGACCTCTGCTCCTGACCAGTGTCATTCCTCTATGTGACAGGTGGGGAGAAGAGGGCCCTGTGCCTGGACAGACCCGCCCCTGGACACGAAGAGGAGCTGCACCCCGGGCCCGAGCTGCTCTGGCAGCAGCCCCTCCCCGAGGGGTGCCCCCGCGCCCCGCTGCCGCTGCCGTGGAGGCGCTCCAGCCTGTGCGGTGAGGAGCCCGGTGGCGCAGAAGAGCCCCTGGGGGGGAGGGCGCTCCCCGGGGCAGAGGCAGGCCTGCCCCGCAACCCCGCATCCCTGCCCAAGGCCCGGCGGGACCTGCGCCGCGCCAGCTCAGGCATCATCGATGTGCGGAGAAACCCCCTGTAGGCTCCGGGCAGAGCGGCCTTGCGGGGAGGCCCCGCCTGCCCCTGGATACCGTCGCCTGCGGTCACTTCTGGGAGACGGCAGTTAGCTCTCCCTCCAAATCCGGTCCTGATCTTCCACAGTGGCAATCGGCAACCCTGGGCCACAGCCGCAGTGGGCGGACTTTTTTTTTTTTAATTAGTGCATTCCTCCCTTACCTTTCCTTGGAGCTATGGTACCGGCTTGCTGTGTTTTGGCCCGAGTTTCCTGCGGGCACTTCTGGTTCCAGACCTGCTTGCAGGTGCCCGCAGGCCTGGGCTTCTGCTGGTGCTGGACGCACAACTGTGAGTGGCAACCAGGCTGTGTTTTAAATGGCGTTATGTATGTGCTGGGAAGCTGGGCATAGTTTTAGATGTTGTAAAACCATTTTATAATAAATGAGACTCTCTGAAGAGAAGAATGGGAGGTTGAACTTGGTTTGATTTACAAGATGCTAGAATGAGATCTGAGAACACAACAGGTGTAAAAGCTTTTCAGGGCCCCTGTGACGGCGGGGCTGCGGGCCAGCGCCCCACCAGGACTGCCCGCACACTGCTCCTTGGGACACGCTAGCCGCTGCGGGACTCAGGTGAGTCCCCCCAACCCCCCGTCGGGCATTGGCTGAATTTCAGGGCAGACTTGGGGTTCTGGCTGCTCCAGGAACCGCTAGAGCTCGGCCTGCTGAAGGAACTGAAATGCTGAGTGGTCAGAGGGGCCTTTATTAATAATACAGGGGGAATGCGAGAACTTCACTGTTGTCAGATGCAGCACTCAGCTTTGTGCGTGGTGCTTCCGTGGTCTCGGGTCCCAGCCTAACAGCAGCTTCGTGAAGGATCCATGATGGGGCCGGGGTGGTGGACTGACGTGCCTCGGTCCCTCAGAGGCCGGGGCTGGAATGAGTGCCCGGTCTTCCACTTCCCGGTGTGCGGCCTGACTCCCCGCAACCGCGGAGCAGGGGTGGTGGGCTGGGGCCCAGTCAGGAAGGGGATTCAACGCCCTAAGGCACTCTTGTGGGAGCTGACCCCAAAGAGGCCTGGGGACCTGGCCAACGTCATCCTCATCTTTTGAACTTGAGCCCTGGCCATGCCCGTCTGTGGGCAGCAAGTCCACGTCCACGTCATCAGTGCCCAGCTCTGTAGTGTGTGAGGGTCTAAGGGCCCCCACCCCTCCTCACTAGCTAATCAGCTTCTTGCGCGTGTAAGTTCTCCCGATGGGGCGTCTCCTGGAGCAGGCTCTGCTGAAGGGCGAGTCTTCGGTGGCAGCAGGGAAGAGCTCCATGTTGGCATCTAGAGAAAGACGGGAAGACTTAGCAGGCAGGACAGAACCAGGGGAAACGGGCTGGACCTGGGGTTGCACACACACTGAGCGGAGGGCAGGAAGTAACGGGAAAGGCTAAGTCCTGCAGCCCGAATTTCCTTAGCTGGATGTGTACATTCTTTCTGAGGCTTATGCTGTTTCACGTGATTTCTGTCCCTGTCTGGAGGGAAAGGACTACCGCAGGCCCCACCTCCTGTAGTCCCCTCTGGCTCCAGGGGACCTTTCTAGGCTATGCGCACAGCCACACAGCAGCCAAAGGCTCCGGGGCGGAGCACAGGGAAGCCAAGGTCTGCAGGCCGCTCACCCCAGCCTGTCCTCCCTCTACCGCAGCACAGGCTCAGAAGGCTGCCTGCGTGCCGCCCCCAGTGGGGCCTGGCCACATCTGTCACCACTGCAAAAGCTGAAGGAGACAGCAGGATCTGAGGTCCCTGCTTCACCACACGGTGGCGATCTACTGCGGAGCTGCTCTGGGAAGAGCACTCAACCCCACCGGGACCGTCCTCAATCCTGGACTCGGACTCCTCCCCCAGCTGGCTTGGCAGCCCTGACCTGACGCTGGGGGGCTCCTGGCAGTCAGCCTCCAGGACCTTCCACGACAGTTACCTCTGGCTTCGGTGCACCGAGACGAGGGCGTTCTGCCCTGGAGCAGCAGCGGGGACTGAGTCAGGGCATGCAGCCCACTGGCAGAGAGGCCACGGTGCACGGCACAGCCCGGAGGGGGCGTGGAACCTACGGAGACAGCAGGTGAGAACAGCCTCACGCCAGGCGCCCGGAACTTCCCCAGGAGCAACTCCGAAATGCTCCCTCCACCTCCCAGCCCCACGGCAGCGGCTCACCTGGCACGAACACCTCATCGTCCCCCGGGGAGAGGTGCGGGGTGCCCGGAGACCTCTCCTCGCGCATGCGGAGCTCTGCATCTCTCAGCCCGTCACATGCTCGTTTTGCCTGGCACTCCACTTCCTCGGCAGGAAGGAGCCTCTTCCTGGAACCCAACCCAAACTGTCCCCAGGAGCAGGCTTCGTCGGCCTTTGGCGCACTGTCCCCAGGAGGTGACTGGTCTGGCAGCTGGCACACCCCCTCGAGCTCGAAATCCCCCAGGAGGGGAGTCCTGCTGATGCTGAGCTCGGGGCCACGCTCCCCCCGCTCTGGCTCGAGCAGGGACGCCCCCGCGGGCAGGTCGGCGCCGCCCTCGCTCCTGCCAGCACAGGTGCCGCCCACTGCCCGCTTCCTCCGGGGCCAGTCTCTGATGCTGTCGGGAGGGGTCTTCCCGCTGTGCTTGGGAGACGGGGTCCAAGGAACCCCGCCGTCAGTCTGAAACGGAGAGGGGACACTAGAGGGGCAGCAGGTGGGGGTGCAGGACTGGCAGATGTACGTCTGTCCTCCGCTCTTAGCAGGAGTGCTGTGTGAGGGGTGAAGGCAGGGTGGGGACATGTAGGTGGCCTCGGGTCTCCCTGAGGACCTGCCAGGCTGGGGCAGACCGGGGAGGGAGCTCTCATCCCCCAGGGAGCCCCCGGCTGGTCGGAGGGGCTCCGCTTCGCCCAGAGAGCCGGGGTCGATCTTCTTAAGGCGGAGCTTGGGCAGGCCGGAAGCTCGCATCTCCAGCTCGACCTCGTAGGCCTTCGGGCTGGCAGGGCCTTCTGGAAGCCAAGCCGACACCTGCAGGTTCTCCAGCTGCGTGGCGGCCTGCCGCTGCCTCCTGTCCACGGTGCAGCGCAGGGCATAGGATGGGGTCGGGGGAGAGCCGGGCCCGCAGGAAGGAGGGGACGGACGAACCCCAGGGCTCGCCGGACAAGACTTCTCGGCAACCACCGTCCCTGACTGCTCTTCCTGCATTGGTGCCGCGTCACTTTTCAAGCCGTCACCGCCGTCGTCGAGCTCTGCTTCATCCAGGGGAGTGAGGTACTCTGTGTCACTCGCCCTCAGCAGGGAAGAGGACAGATGCCAGTCTCTCCAAAGCCTGTGTCTTTCAGGGGAAGACGGAGGAGAGAGGTGCGCTTCCTTTTGGTCCTCCCTGGTGGCGGTGGCGGCCGCCGGGGCAGCTCTGGGAGCAGCAGAGGCACTAGGCTGGCCCTCCTGGAAGCTGCTTTCAAGGTCAGAGGGCTCTCTGGGCCTTTCCCCGGCTTTAGAAGGGGGCGCGGGGGCAGGCTGGGCATTCGGCGGGATCCCGGGGGGCATGGAGAGAGCAGGACCCGAGAGAGGCGAGGCTCCACGGGTGGTGTTCCAGGGCTCCCTCCAGCCCGGTTCTCTGGGGGAAGGAGGGTCCATCGAGAATTTCTGACCTGGACTCGTCTTGGGGGCGTCACTTAAGGGAAAGGTGAACGGCTTCTCCGGAGGAGGAGATGGAGAAACCAGACTTGTGCTCCCTGGGGTCCTAGGGGCCGAGGCAGCTTTCTCCTTCCCTTTCTGTGCTAGCTCCCCGGCCTGGGAGGCCCTGGAGCCCCGGAGCCCATGGTGATCCCGCTCCGGAGGCGTCTCTCTCCGCCCCCCTGCGCCTGCCGCTTGTGGGGAAGAGTTGGCCGGCCTCAGCCCTGTGCTCCCGCTCGGGGCTGCTGGGCAGGGAGCACTTTCTGGACTGGAGTTTGCCGAGAGTGGCCAAGTAGACTTCTGCGGAAATGCAGCTGGCTGAGCCCCTGGCCTTCTGGGGGTTCTTGGGACCTTCTTTTCAAGAGAAGAGGTTCCTCCGCTCACCAGGGAGCGGCCTCGCTGAGGCGTGACTGCGGGTTGAGATGGTGAAGCCCAGGCCTGGGAGGCGTCTTTGAAGGACTCCTCAGGAACGGCCTGTTTGGCAGGGCTCGCTTCGGTGTGGGGTCTCTGCCGCCTTTCGGGGGTGCGCAGTGGAGTTCGTGGGGTACGAGGGAACCTCCTCGGTGTCGCTTTAGAAGAGCTTGGAGAGTTCCGGTAACTCTTCTTAGGAGTCTGTAAAGAAACACTTAGGTCAGTACCTGAATGCCACCACCCCTCTGCTCTACGGCGCATCGGAGTCACCTCGAAGATGCTCAGAAAGGCACAGGGGAAATCCTTACCTGGATTTCAGAGAGTGACACGTTTCAATTTCCTAAAAGTGATACAGACTCTTGTCTTTTCCGGGCACCACGCACCGAATCTAATCCTGGTTCTAAGACAAGACCTCTCTTCAGATGCATACACTACAGCTAAGACGGCTTGGCCTTGACCGGTGGGGCGTTCCACCACAGTCTCCTCCCCAGAGCGCTCCTCCTGCCGCCTTCCCGAAGTCGCTCCAAGGTGTCACATCCTCTGCTGTGCACCTGCCGTCAGCGTGTGCTCGCTCCACGCCCTCACGCGCCAGGCGCGGTGTGGGAGGCCGGGGAGGAGACACACAGATCCATGCGGTCCAACAAGGACGACATCTCAAGGACGCTCCCCAGCAAAAAACCTCCCTTTTGGCAAAACGCAGGCCAACGCTCCAGCAGGTGAAGGAGGTCAGACACCTCTCGTGACCATGTCCAGGGAACCCTGGGCTGGTGGGTATTTTGCGTTCAATGGGCTGTGGATGGTAACGCGGGGGGGCCGTGCACCAACAGGGATGCGCACGGGACCGCGTGTGTTCGGAGCACGAGACCGGCTGGCTGTCTAACCCAGCTAGCAGTAAGGAGGGACAGCACAGTGAGTTGGGTCATTAAGAATGGGTATCAGTAGGTACAGGCAAAAAGTGGGGAAGGGGGAACTCTGGTGCCTTTGCTCTGGCATTTTCTAGGCCTAAAATGAAAACCAGCAGCTGCGTGCAGCCGGATGTCGCTGGAAAGGCGGAGAATGAAGGGAGGGGGGGGACCGCTGTCAGCTGATGGAGGTCCCTGCCCATCTGGGGAAGATCGAGCCTGGTTCTGTAGAGCTGTGGGTCCTCCTCCAAACTTTAAGCAGGTTATTGGGTTTCCAAACAAAAATTATTTTTTTAGCATAAGGATTTCGTTTTCAGAAAACCCTGCTTTGACAGACAAAAGGGCTGTAGACCTTTAAGCAAAGGGATGCAGTCAGAAAGCTCCCTCTGGCCTCTGGGGACAGGATGGACTGGAGAGGGGAAAGGTGGTTGACATGTTCCAGGCAGACCTGAAGGAGGCAGGAACTGCAGCGATGGAGAAGAGGGAGTGGGTATAAAATAGTTTATAAATAAAATGGACAGGGTTGATTGAGTGGCTACGTCCGGGAGTGACTCAGGCTTCTAACGTGGGGCACCGGCTTGCCGGGGGGGGAGGGGGGGGGCAGTGTGAGGGCGACAGCTGAAGGAGGCCTGCCGTTTCCGGAGGGTCTATACGTGGCGTATGGCCAAAGCCGAGATGGGAGGTCATTTCTGTTTCCTCCCTACCACCGTGGCCTCAGCCTGACATCCCTACACCCCCCATAATCATTCGTCTTGATCAACTGAACCATCCCCAATAGATACGAGCATCTCCAGCTCCCCCGCCTTCTCTTCCCTGATGTTCTCAGGGGGGTTTTAGGCCATGTTTCCGCCTCCCCCGAAAGTCCACACTATTTTAAACATTATAGAGATGTTATACCTGATAAGCCGTAGGTATCTCGGGACCCACTGTGCTTCTTGAAGGCCTTGGAGGTCGAGCCGAACCCTTCTCTGAGGGACTGGCCATCTCACACAATGCCCCAAAAAGCAGGCTCTTGGGAGAACAAATACTTCGGTTTGGAGAATTCTCTCTTTGGTCTGCAAGACAAAAACAGGGATTGTCCTCAACTCGTGCCCTCCCAATACCAACAGCCAGTCCATATAAGAAGACAGCTTTTTAGAGTCACTGGTCTGGTGCGAGATCCCACCTAATTATGCCAGCGACTACAAGAGTTGCTGCCATCTTGAATACTGATGACGCACACTTACCTCAGCCCTTATGTGAGGCCGAGTAAAACAGTTTAACTTGTGAATATAAAAACCAAACTAAATGACCCAAACTAATGGCGGGTGAAAGAATGAAGGACAAACAGGTATCCCCTTCCACCCAGGACACCGAATATGAACCCACGGTGGACTTGACGGGTGAATCCTGTTGAATGAATACACTATGGGAAGGAGAGTGTGGACGACCAGGCACAGGAAACCGGAGGAAGGACGCCGCTGGCGAAAGTCGTGCGTTGTTCAGCGCCCCGCCCTCTACTGAATACACCTGTTCTACTGCGCTGATGTCCAGAAAGAAAATGTCAGATTTTATACTTCCTTTCCCAAAAACAGCTCCCGCCAACTAGGCGGACTTCCGAAGGCGGGGGGCGAGCGCGTTACCTGACTTGTTGAGCTGGAATGAGTGAACGCGCTGCACGCTGCGAGACTTGGGCTGAGACGCGGAATAGAAGGAGCCAGAATGTGTCCGGCCGAGGGATAGCTGCTTGATTCGAGGACTCCGTCTCAAGCCGATTTCTACAAAACCAGAACCACAGTTTCAGCTGCCCGTGGAGGAGACGGGTAAAATCTACGTACCACCACATACAGGATGGAACCGTGACAAATTACTGACCTGGAGACTTCCAAAGTGACCACGGGTAGGACATGTGGCTCCAACAAGATTCAGGAAAACCACTGACCCACTAAACCGTCACCTTCGGAAGTGTCAGACCGCCACCCTTTTAACCATGATATTGGGTGAAAAAAGCGTTTGCCTATAGTGTGACATTTGCAAACAATTTTTTTAAATTTAAAGATTGCAGTTTTCATGTTTATAATACGTACATTTGTATAGAAATGACACCTGTTAAGAGTGAAGCTAAAACGTTAACAGTATTTCTGAGTTGTGGGATTACTGAGCAATTATGAAAAATTTGGCTTCTCTGCAGTTTTTTTTTTAAACAAATTACTTTTCTGATTTTTCTACAATAAGCAAATTACTTGAGTCATTAAAAAACATGACTTTTTGGAAAAAGCCAAAATGTTTGTTTCTGGAAATCCCTGCATTACACGTGCTTTTAACAGAAGCCACAGCCCCTCTCTTAGCCCGAACCCTGAACTCCATTCCTACTGCGTGAAAGGTTTCTCCAGAAATTCTCTCAGGAAATTCTGTGTAAAAAAAGACCATTTACCGACTTACACTACGGGCCCCAAGCTGTCAGAGCGTCTGCACAGTATCTTAGGCTAGGAGGCTGACAGCACAAGTTTGCACAGAAACTAGTGAAAACAACACAAAACAAACGTAGGTAATACCGTCCGTTCCTTTCTCCGGGGACTCTTCCACAATGTCGATATCAGGACCAGGCTCGGAGGACCTTAACGGGCGACAAGCAGAGGGATTATTCAGTGTCACGCACGGCTCATGCGCAGTGAGCCTCACAAAGCTCAGGGCACCGGGCCGGCCGGCACTCTCATATACTTCCCTGTCGCAAGCAACAGGGTTAGAACGCTTTTTTGGAAAGTGGTTTATAACATAAAAATTAATTAAAATCTGTAGGCCTTCTAACCCACCCATTTCTTTCCTTGCAATTTATCCGGGAGATGACTTGTACACGTGTGTAAAATCTGTACCCAAATAGTGTTAAGACAAAACCTTGTTGGGGCTTCCTATTGTTAAGTCCAGCTTAGATCCCTGGGTGTTATGTTAAAATGAGCTACAGGTTAAACGGTGACAAGAGGAGGCAGGTGGCTGGGGACCACAGGACCCAAGGGGAGACAGGGCAGTGGGCGCCCAGAGTTCCCCTTTTGCTTCCTGGGTCGCGGACTGGGTGCTGGGGAAACGGACAACCCAAATATGTCAACAGGTAGCAGAACCGCCCTAAGAAAAGGCAGCCCTCTAGCCAGAGGACCAGGAAAGGGGCAGCTCAGCACTACAGACTTCCCGACACTGACTGCCAAGGGCACCGCGGCCCCGCCACACCCACAGGCGAGCTGTAATGACAACTCCCTCCATGTAATGATGGATACTTTTTTTTTTTAATTTTTGGGAGAGCAGGAGAAGGTGAGAGGGAGGGAGTGGAAGGATCCGAAGCAGGCTCTGTGCTTACAGCAGAGAGCCCGACCTGGGGCTTGAACTCATGAACCATGAGATCATAACCTAAGCTGAAGTTGGACACTCAACCGACTGAGCCACCCAGGGGCCTCGAGGTTTGTTTTTTGTTTTAAGCTTTTTTATTTTGAGAGAGACCATGTGAACGCCGATGGGGAGAAAAAAATTCTTTTAAAGATTTTTAAAAATGTTTGCGAGCAAAACGCACGAGGGGCAGAGAGACAGAATTGCAAGCAGGTGGCACAGAGCCTGGCATGGGGCTCAAACCCACAAACCATGAGACCAGGCGCTCTGGGAGGCTCTTTAAGCAGGTTCTGCACTTAGCGCACAGCCTGACACAGGCCTTGATCCCACAACCATGAGGTCCTGACCTGAGCCAAAATCAAGAATCAGATGCTTAATGGATTGAGCCGCCCAGACGCCCCAAGGAATGGTTTTTAAAATTGTGGAGGGGAGGCCTGGGGTGGCTCAGTCAGTTGAGCATCAGACTCTTGATTTTGGCTCAGGTCACGATCCCAGGGACTTGGGATCAAGCCTCGGGTGGGGGGCTGTGCGCAGAGCCTGTGTGGGTTCTCTCCCGCCCCCTCCCCCACATGTGCGCGTGCACACGTGCTCTGAAGAAAATGTTTGAGGAGGTTATACATGTGGAACACCCATCTGATGGAATGCTTCTCAGCAACCCCCCACCACCCCAACGAGGAAGAGATACGGATACACGACGCCACGGGCCGACCTCAATCCTGCCTCGTGAAAGAGGGGAGGTGAGCGGGCACGTTCTGTGTGCGTCTCCAGCCCTCCCCCGATTTACAGAATGCCGAATGCTCTTTGGTGACAGTTACGACACCAGTCACGGGCTCGAGAATGTGGGTGGTGGCCGACGAGATCATCAGCAAGGCTGCGTGAGCACGTGGAGGAGCGCGGCGAGGGTGTCACTCACCTGCCCTTGATCTGTCTGTGAAGAAGCCTCCGGGACACCTGCTTATGGACCGGCGTCTCGGCCACACTCTTGGTCAGCAGTCTGTGGTGACCTGGCGTGGGAACAGCGGCAGTTTGTCAGCCTTACCAAGACGGGGCAGCGAGGCAAACAGGGGTGTCTGAACCTCCAGCCGGCTTCCTGCTCATGCTGGAGTGGCTTCTGTTTGTTCTGACCGGAGGGGGTCTTGACGGTTTGGGGGCTATAGTCTAACCATAGGACTCAATTTAACAGGACACAACAGTTTATCAGCATTAGAAATTAAATAACAAGCCAGTGTAAAATACTGCAAAATTCTAATAGCATTTCTGAAAAATAAAACTGATCAGGGCTAGTAAGCATTCATCTCACAGGTAGTCCTGCTATTTACGATGAAATGAAACGGAGTGGAAGTGCCCACAGGCAGATAGTAGGACACTGACTAGGAGAGCCGTCCGACCAGCACGTGTTTCCGCAGCGGGTACGTGACCGCTGCTCGTGGGGTAGAGGGAGTTACGGCGACCAGGAAGAGAAATGATGGAGGTGGGAATGTGGCCTGAGGACCTCGGAAATAACTCTCCTCCGTAAAAGGAATGAGAACATTGGGCAAAAATGGGCAAAATCAGCCTTTTTCAGAACCTTGGAAATTAACCAGTTTGCAACAATCCATGGAGTATTTATCTAAGAAAACCAGCGAATCCCAGTAACGACAGCCAGCCCCACGGAACATCATCCTGCCCTGCCCCCCGCCCCCCAGCCCTGTAGCCTGAAACCAACAGCCTGCAATCACTCTGCAGACAACCATCCAGGGGCCCATGAATGGGGCCCGATGAGACGAGCGCCTCCAAAGCCCCACACCCAGATGTCATCATCTGACCCGTCTGGCAGTTCCCCCCAGAATCTCAAGTGCACGCGCAAGGGTGGTCTCCATGTGACCTCAGGGCTCACTCAGTGCAAACGACCTTTTCCCAGGGAGCACTTACCGAACCAGCTGGCAGCGAGGGCAAACATCACAGCTGCCAGAGGGAGTGCTGTCAGCCGGGGCAGACAACGAGCTAACCCCGAGTGTCAAAGGGGAGACCCGAGAATGAGGGGTCTATGGGGGACCCAACAAACCTCCAAACGTGTTCTTGGGACCAAAACTCCATGCAGTGTGGGGCTGGGTGCATGCCCAGGGTAAACCTAAGAAGGCCCTAGGCTGTCACCCATGGCTAACCTTGAGGCTCTAGAAAGCAGAGAGAAATGTACGCTGCCTGGCTGAGCACGGAAGAAACGAGCCAGCGCGCCGAAGGCCCTCAGCTAAGGCTGTGAAACTTACTCGCTCTGGGCATTAAAGGAAATCTGTCAGGTCATTGGCTGGATCACTACGCTAACTGCGCAGACGTCAGCGGTCACACATGACAGAATACAAACTTTACAGAATTAGTTTAGGAAAGTCACCAAACGCAGTCACAATAACAACAAGCCCTGGAGGAGAGGGTAGAGGTCTGTCAAAACTGCCTTATTATGTTATGTCCAGTTATCAATAGAAAAATGAGACATGGAGGGGCGCCTGGGTGGCTCGGCCAGTTAAGTGTCCAACTTCTATTCGGCTCAGGTCATGATCTCGTGATCTGTGGGCGCAGTCCATATCCGGCTCTGAGCTGACAGCTCGGAACCTGGAGCCTGCTTTGGAATCTGTGCGTCTTTCCCTCTGCCCCTCCCCCACTCATACTCTGTGTGTGTGTGTGTGTGTGTGTGTCTCTCAAAAAAAAAAATTAAAATTTTTAAATGAAACAAGCAAATTAATAGGAGTTGGGTCCATATGCAGGAAAGGAGGAAAAAAGTAGCCAACAAATGGTCCCCGAGGAAGTCCATGTTGGAGAACAAGAAGCTGGAGGCACCGTGCAAATGTCCTGAAAGGGGCGGAGCAGCAATGAACTGAAAGCAGTTCCTGTCCCAGGCCGGAAGCCTGCAGGGACTGCTGGATCACTTCAGAAGGACATAATACGGGTCTACGGACATACCACCCTGAACGCGCCCGATCTCGTCTGATCTCGGAAGCTAAGCAGGGTCGGGCCTGGTTAGTACTTGGAAGGGAGGAGGACATGATACGGGCGCGAGGCCGGGGTAAGAAGATTTCGGCGGCGCTGGATGTGCTTAGGACCCAGTAGGGAACAGGCTGCGGGGGCGGCACCCGTCAAGATGCCAAGTATGACGTTGTGGGTGCTTGCTGTTCGCAGACAGGCCGCAAAACACAAGCGGCTTGAGCCAGGAGGCCGGTGCTTGGGCTCCTGGGAGTCTTCGCCCCCCGCTGCCTCATTCTCTCCTCTCCGCGCCCCTGGGACCCGTGTCTCTCTCAATTCCAGGCACTGAATTTGTTAGACCAAGACTATATTAGCTGTTTAAAATATGTTCCAAGACCTAAAAGAAACACCCAAGGAACTAAGGGGAAGTAGGACACGGAGGTCTTGCCCAATAGAGAACATCAGTAAAGAGAGAGAAGTTCTAAAAGAGAATCACAGAAATTCGGAAGTTCAAAAATGAAGAATTTATTCGAAAGCCTTAGCAACAGATAGGAGACGGCAGAGGAATCAACAAATGTCAAGACGGGTTCATTTAGATCAGCCAGCCCGAGGGACAGAAAGAAAAAGCACGAGGACCAACGGTCTCGGACACCTGTAAGACATCATTAAGCACAATGTCCGCAGACCGGGAGGCCCAGAAGGAGAGGGGAGAGACAGCGGACACAGAGAACGTCTGAAGAAATCCTGGCTGAACACTTCTCAAGCCTGATGAAAGCCATTACACATCCAAGAAGCTCAGTAGCCCAAGGATAAGGTCAAAGAGATCACACCTGCCTAAATAAAACTGTGAAAAATCAAAGAGAATCTTGAAAGAGCCAGAGTGGGGAGTTTGCCAAGTACAGAGGATCCTCAGGAAGACAGACGGCTGGTGTCTCATCAGACAGAGGGGAGGAAAGACCCTGTGATGACGCATTCAAGCTGCTGAGAGAGGAAAGACTCAACCACGGATTCGGTGTGCAGCATAATTCTTGTCCAAAAACGAGGGAGAAATTAGCACGTTCCCAGGTTAAAAACAACCCCCCCCCCCAAACAAAACAGAACTTATAAGTGGTAGACCTGCCCCATGAGGAATACTAGAGAGGGCCCTTCAGGCTGAGCGCGGAGGGCACTCAAGACTGAGGCACATCCATGGGAAGAACGAAAGAGCAGCAGTGAAGGAACTACATGAACACCAGCACAGAAATGGTTTTCACCTGTAACTCTCTTCTCCTAGGAGCTGGAAGATAAAGCGATTATAAACTGGGGTTGATGGGCATAGACTGCACGAAGATGTAACGTGTAGGACAATATAGCACAAGGGAGGGAGTAGGAAACAACTGTATTTATAGGAGCAAAGGATTTCAATACTACCGAAATGAAGTTGGTATTAATGTAAAAGGAGGCTGCTAGAAGATACCAAGTGTAACCCCCAGGGGGAGTGAGGTCACCCAAAACAGTGCCCTACGAAGCTAGGGGTTGGGCTCTCCATCAAAACAGCTAGTAAACGAGGGGGGAAATGATCAGAATCAAGTATTTTGGAACTCTGGAACCCAAGTGGCTACGTGTGACAATGAGGGACAGGCTTTATGCAAGGAAGATGCCGCTGATTTCTGGTAAGGGAACACCATGCATGAAGCTATGATCTCCTCCCCCAGCCCCATTGCAGCCGTCGGGGGAGAGGCCCACGTTCCGGGGGCAGGTGGCTGGTGGTAGGGCCGACAGTGGGGACCTTGTCTTCCAAACTTGGTCCATCTGGTGGGTCCCTGAGGGACGGGTGCAGACGCTCGCCCTGGTTTGGGACCTCTCAGGAGGCGGCTGCTTCTCCCCAGTGCGGCTATGGGCATATTTAAAGGAACAAGAATACTTTCTTGTTTTTCCCTTTTTAGAGTCAGACATTTAAGGAAACCTTGGTCAGGCCACCGGCAAACCAGAGATAACAGAACAGAAACTTAAGTGACCACGCACGATATGGAATACGTGCTTTGCAGATTTGGAAAACAGAGACAGCCGAAGCCCTCAATATGCAAGATGAACAAAGGCTCAGGAGTGGGAGAATCTGGTTTCCAGAGTTGCCACATTATAATGCTCAGGATATCTATTCCTCATCAAACAATTACGAAGTATATAAAGAAAGAGGGACGTAGAACCCATCCACAGGAAAAAAAGAATTTGCTGGAAACCATCCCCAAGAAAGCCCAGACATCAGAATGGCTGGTCAAGGACGTTAAATCGAGTTTTCTAAATGTGCTCAATGAGCTCAAGAAAATCAGGAAGAAATAAAGGAAATCGGTAAAACAGTGTATGAACAAAATGAGAATATCAATAAAGTGATAGAAATCAGTAAAAGAAATCAAATTCTCAAACTATTCCAAAACATAAAAGAGGAAGAAAACTTCTAAATTCATTTGACAAGGCCAGCCTTACCCTGACACCCAAACCAAAGACACTACAAAAAAGAAAACCACAGGCCAATATCTCTGATGAACACAAATGCCAAAATCCTCCACAAAATATTAGTAAACCAAATCCACCAATACATTAAGAAAAATCATTCACCACAGCAGGATTTAATCCAAAGATGCAAGGATGGCTCAATATTTGCAAGTCAGTGTGACTCTTCACGTGAACAAGAGAAAGAACACAAACAGTATGATCCTCTCAACAGATACAGAAGAAACGTCTGACAACCCACAGTATCCACTCCTGATAGAAACTCTCAACAAAGCTGGTTTAGAGGGAACATACCTCAAAGTAGTAAGGCCATAGATTTAAAAAAAAAAAAAAAACCCCACAGCTAACATCATACTCAAATGTGAAAAATGAGCTTCTCCTCTAAGATCAGGAAAAAGGAGTATCAATCACTTTTATTCAACACAGTCCTGCTGGAACTCCTAGCTGCAGCAATCAGACAAGAAATAAAACGCATCCAAATTAGTAAGGAAGAATTAAAACTGTCGCTATTTGCAGACGACACGATACTATGTATAGAAAACCCTACAGATTCCACCAAAAAGCTACTAGAACTGATAAATGAATTTCGTAAAGGTGCAGGACTGCAATTAATATACAGAAATCTGTTGTCTTCCTACACACTGGTAACAAAGTAGAAGAAAAAGAAAACAATCCTATTTACAACTGCACCAAAAAGATAATAATACTTAGGAATAAACTTAACAAAAGAGGTAAAAGACTTGTATTCTAACAAGTATAAAACACTGATGAAAGAAATTGAAGATGACACAAATAAATGGAAAGATATCCTATGTTCATGAATTGGAAGATTTAATACTGTTAAAATTTCCATACTACCAAAAGCAACCTAGAGATTCAAGATAATCCCTATCAAAATACTAAGAACATTTTTCACAGAGCTAGAATACTAAAATTTGTATGGAACCACAAAAGATCCCAATTAGCCAAAGCAATCTTGATAAAGAACCAATTTAGAGGTAACACAATCTGTGATTTCAAGATATACCATAAAGCTGTAATCAAAACAGTAGGGTGCTGGCACAAAAACAGACACATAGATAAACACAATCAATAGGAGCCCAGAAATAAACCATGGTTATGTGGTCAGTTAGTTGATCTACAATAGAAGAATCTCTTCAATAAACGGTGTTGGGAAAACTGGACAGCTACATCAAAAGAATGACACCGGGCCGCTTGCTTATACCACATACAGAAATAAAATCGATTAGAGACCTAAATGCGAGAACTGAGTGCATAAAAACTCTAGAAGAGAACACAGGCAGTAACTTGACATCAGCTGTAGCAACTTCTTTCTAGGTATGTCTCCTCAGGCAAGGGCAAGAAAAGCAAAAATAAACTATTGGGACCACACTGAAATATAAAAACCTTCTGCACAACAAAGGAAACCAACAAAACGACAAGGCAAGCCTACTGAATAAGAGAAGATATCTGCAAATGACATATCCAATAAGGGGTTAGTATCCCAAATACATGAAGAACTCATGCAAGTCAAGACCAAAAAATAATCCGATTAAAAAATGGGCAGAGGACCTGAACGGCTATTTCTCCAAGACATACAAATGGCAACGGACACATGAAAAGATGATCAAACATCAATCATCATCACGGAAATTCAAATCAGAACTACCATGAAATGTCACCTTACGCTTGTCAGAATGGCTAGTATCAAAACAAGAGAACAAATGCTGGCGAGGATGTGAAGAAAAGGGAACCCTTATGAACCTTTGGTGGGAATAAAGCTGGGTACACACACACACACACACACACACACACACACACACATACATACATACACACACACACATATGTATCTTGATTCTAAACCTTATAGTTTTGTATTTTTTTTTAAATTTAAATCCAAGTTAGTTAACATGTAGTATAATAATGATTTCAGGAATACAATTTAGTGACTCATCACTTACATATAACACCCAGTGCTCATCCCAACAAGTGCCCTCCTTAATGGCCAATGAAGGTTCCTTTAAAAATTAAAAACAGAATTACCATATAATCCACCAGTACAATTCCAGTACTGGATATCTAGCCAAAGAAAATGAAAACCGCTACTTCAAAATAATATACACACGCCTCTGTTGATTGCAGCTTTACAACAGCCAGGATATGGAAGCACCCACATGCCCACTGACAGATATGGTGCATACACAATGGAAAACTACTCAGTCATAAAAAAGAATGAGATCCTGACATCTGCGACCACAGGAATGGTCCTAGAGGGTATTTTGCTAAGTGAACTAAGAGAAAGACAAATACCGTATGGTTTCACTCATATATGGAACCTAAAAAACAAGACAAAACAAAACCAGACTCTTCGATACATAGAACTGGTGATCCCCAGTGGGGAGGGAATGAAGACGTATAAACTGTCAGTTATAAAATAAATAGAGCACACAGATTAGTACCGCACTCTACCCAACAGGAGTAAAGACTGCGCGTTACAGAACACTCTCCGTCACGGGTCAAATGGTAGCGCATAAAGAAGTCTCGATAAATTTAGTAAGACGAAAATTCAAAGTTGGTTCTTCAGCCACAATGGAATGAAATTGGAAATTAACAACAGAAGGGAATTTGGGAAGCTCACAGGTACATGAACGTCAGTGCGCTCCTCAATAATCCATGGGTCAAAAAAGAAAGCACAAGGGAAATTCGAAAATATTTTGCAATAACAGAAGGGAAAGCACAATATGCCCAAACACACAGGACACAGCCACAGTAGTGCTTAGAAGGGAATTTGTACCCGTGATGCCTGTGTTAAAAAAGAAGAAAGATCTCAAATCAATGACCTAAACTAAACCTGAAAAGGTCAAAAAGATCGAACTAACATCAAAGCAAGTAGGAGGAAGGAAGTGATAAAGATTACATAGGAAATAAATGAAATCAAGAATTAAAAAACAACAGAAAAACCAATGAAACCAAAAGTCGGTTCTTTCAGAAGAACCATATAACACCCAGGGCTTTGTAGCGAAGAATCACTAAATTCTACTCCTGTCTTTGTTAAGTTGACAGTCTTTAACTAGACTGACCAAGAGAGAAGAAATGGACAAATTCCTCAAAGACACAAACACTGAAAACAGACTCAAGAATAAACAGAAAATCTGAATAAACTTGTAACAAGGAAAAGGATGGAAGTAGTTATCGAAAAACTTCCCACAAAGAAGTACTCAGGACTAGACAGCTCTGCTGCTGAATTCTACCTAACATTTAAAAAGCAAACTGTTAAAATGCCGCTACTACGCAAAGCAATCTACATATTCAATGCAGTCCCCATCAAAATAACACCAGCATTCTTCACAGAGCGAGAACAAACAATTCTAAAATGTGTGTGGAACCAGAAAAAGACCCCAAGTAGCCAAAGTATTGTCAAAAAAGAAAACCAAAGCTGGAGGCATCACAATTCTGGACTTCAAGCTGTATTACAAAGCTGTAGTTACCAACACAACATGGTACTGGCACAAAAACAGACACATAGATCAGTGGAACAGAATACAGAACCCAGAAATGGACCCACAAATGTATGGCCAACTAATTTGCAACAAAGCTATCCAGTGGAATAAAGACAGTCTCTTCAGCAAATTGTGTTGGGGAAACTGGACAGCAACATGCAGAAAAATGAACCTGGACCACCTCCTTACGCTCTACACAAAAATAAACTCAAAATGGATGAAAGACCTAAATGTAAGACAGGAAACCATCAAAATCCTAGGTGAAAACAGGTAATAGCTTCTTTGACCTTGACCGCAGCAACGTCTCTCGAGGCAAGGGAAATGAAAACAAAAATGAACTCCTGCAACCTCGTCAAGATAAACAGCGTCTGCACCATGAAGGAAACAATCAACAAAACAAAAAAGCAACCAATGGGATAGGAGGAGATTTGCAAATAGCATATTAGATGATGGGTTACTCTCCAAAAATCTATGAAGAACTTATCAAACTCAATACCCCAAAACCAAATAATCCAGTGAAGAAATGGGCAAAAGACAAACACTTTTCCAAAGAAGGCATCCAGATGGCTAAAAGACACATGAAAAGATGCTCATGATCACTCATCAGTGAAATACAAGTCAAAACCACAATGAGCCACCTGTCAGAATGGCTAAAATTAACAACTCAGGCAACAACAGACAAAGACCCAGAGAAAGGGGAACGCTTGCACTCCTGGTGGGAATGCAAACTGGGGCAGCCACTCTGGAAAACAGCACAGAGGTTCCTCAAAAAATTCAAAATAGGGCTACCCTACAATCCAGCAATACTAGGTTTTTATCCAAAGGATACAAAAATGCTAATTCGAAGGGACACATGCAACCCAATGTTTACAGCAGTGCCATCAACATGGAAAGAGCCCAAATGTCCATCAACTGACAAGCGGATAAAGATGTGGTATGTTATCTATAAGGGAGTATTACTCAGCGATCAAAAAGAACGAAACCTTGCCATTTGCAACATGGATGTAACTAGAGGGTATTATGCTGAGCAAAATAAGTCAGAGAAAGATAAATATCTTATGATTTTACCCATATGTGGAATTTAAGAAACAAAACATGAACACAGGGCAAGGGAAGGAAAAATAAAAGGGGGGGAGGGAAACCATAAAAAACTCTTAAATACAGAGGGTTGTTGGAGGGGTGGTAGGTGGGGGATGGGCATTCAGGAGAGCACCCGTTGGGATGACCACTGTGTTATATGTAAGTAAAGAATCACTAAATTCTACTCCTTAAAATCATTGTTGCACTATATGTTAGCTAACTTGGATTTAAGATTAAAAAAAATTAACACCTTAATATATATGGTCAATTGACTTTTTAAAAAAAGTTTATTTATATTGAGAGAGTGAGCAAGGGAGGAGCTAACAGTACAGAGCCCAACGCAGGGCTTGATCTCATGAACCGTGAAATCATGACCTGAGCTGAAACCAAGAATCTAATGCTTAACCGACTGAGCCACCCAAGCGCCCCTTGACTTTTGACCAAGATGCCAAGACAATGCAATGAGGAAAGAGGCCGTTTCAACAAATGGAACTGGACAGCCACGTACGAGAGGATGATGTTGGGCTCCTATGTCACAGAAAATAATGCACAAAGTTAACTCCAAATGGATCAAAGACTGAAATGTAACAGCTTAAACTCTAAAACTGGATTAAGTAATTTTTTTTTAGATATGACACCAAAAGCATGAGCAATGACAAAAATTCATAAGCTGCTTTCAAATGGACTTTATCAAAATGAAAATCTTTTTGTGTATCAAAGGGACTACCAAGAAAGTGAAAGGACAACCACCAGACTGGGTAAAATATTTGCAAATTATGTTTCTGATGAGGGGCCGGTATCTAGAATACATAAAGAATTCTTACAATACAGCAGTAAAAAGACAAAAAACCCAGTTAGAAAACAGGCAAAGATTTGAATAGACATTCTCTGAAGTAGATTACACATGGCCAGCGGGCACAGGAAAAGATGCTTAACACCAGTCGCCAGAGAAACGCAACTCAACCACAATGAGCTACCACTGCACACCCAGGAGGGTGGTTAGAATCAAAGAGAGAGGGGGCGCCTGAGTGGCTCAGTCGGTTGAGTGTCTGACTTCGGCTCCGGTCATGATCTCACAGACCGTGAGCTCGAGCCCCGTGTCAGGCTCTGTGCTGGCAGCTCAGAGCCTGGAGCCTGCTTTGGATTCTGTGTTTCCCTCTCTCTCTGCCCTTCCCCTGCTCATGTTCGGTCTCTCTGTGTCTCAATAATAAACATTAAAAAAAAAAAAAAAAAAAAAGACGACCACAGGCAGAGGGGAGGCGTGGAGAAACCAGAAGCCTCACACGTGGGAACGTAAAATGGTAGAGCCACGTTGGAAAGCAATGCGGTAATTCCTCAAAAAGTTAAACACAGAGTTACCATATGACCTTATAATTTCGTTCCAAGGCATGTGCCCGAGAACTAAGAACAAGTCTATGCGAAATCTTGTCTGTGTTTACAGAAGCGTTACTCATAATAGCTGAACAGTAGAAACAACTCAACTGTCCACCGAGTGATGAACGGGTAAGTAAAAGGCAGTTTATCCACACAACGGTGTGTTATGGGCAAGAAAAAGAAATGGGGTGCTCAGATGTGCTACAACCCGTACATGAAGCTTGAAAACATCCGTTAAGGGACAGGAGTGGTTACAAGGACCACATAGTGTACGACTCCACTTATAAGAACGACCCACAAGCGGCGAAGCCACAGAAGCAGCAAGTAGACCTGGGGCTGTCTACAGCTGGGAAAGACGGGGAAACGGAAAGTGACTGCTGATAGAGACGAGGCTTCTTTCTTTTTTTAACTTAAAAAATTTTTTTTCTTTAAATGTTTTAAATTTATTTTTGAGAGAGAGAGAGAGACAGAGTATGAGCAGGGGAGGGGCAGAGAGAGGGAGACACAGAATCTGAAGCAGGCTCCAGGCTCTGAGCTGTCAGCACAGAGCCCAGGGCAGGGCTCAAACTCACAAATCGCAGGATCATGACTCAAGCGTAAGTCGGTCGCTTAACCGACTGAGCCCCCCAGGTGCCCCGATACATGGTTTCTTTCTAGAGGGATGAAAACAGTCTGGAAATAGTGGTTATGGAATACAAGGAAGACCAGCGAATTGCATTCTTTACTCAGTTACTAAAAGAACAACAAAAACCAAAAGACTAGAAAAAAACTGGTCAATATCCTTCATCTCTTTCTCACTGGTTTTGCAAAACAGATGCCTGTAGGGGTGAGGAGGTAGGGGAGGGCTGACCAGGTCTCAGGATCACGTCTCCACCCAAGCTTGGCGGGAGAGAGACCCCGAGGGGAAAACTGATGGTAATAACCACAGAGAGGAAAACGGAAGAGACCAAAGAGCTTCCACGACAAACAGAGTCCGGGGACTGCTTTGGAGGCAAGAGTCCCACCTCTCCCGGTTACCCTAAACTAGAATACCTTTGGTCTTCTTCGAGTTGTCAAGTTGATACTCCAGACCTTCCACAGCCGACACAGAATGGCTTCTGGGCAAACCCCGCTTTGCTGATCTCTTTGAAGGAGAAATCATTTCCTGGTTGAACAGATTTCTTCGAACTTTGGTTACTTCTGAAAGCATTAAAAAAAAACAAAAACAAAAAAGCACCAAATATTATCACTAATATATACCACATCTGGGAAAAGAAAAATATCCAAACAGAAAGCGGCTGCTTAAGCTTAAGGAAACCATTCTACAGACTGGCTTCTCTACCCACATTTACTAACAGGATTTCCTTAAATATTATACTCATATGGTGCACAAAAACTATTTACTCTTACTACTTCCATTTAAATCTAACTTTTCAGGAACACGAGGAAGGCCCACATCACTTAAGTCACAGGCTGTCGTCAGTGTAAAATGGACACAATCCTTAAGAGGCTGGTAGTGTAGGTCGGGGTCCATTTTAACGCATGCTGGTATTGTGATGATTTTCCTCACTTTGGACCTCTTCACTGCTTTGTATTCAGCTCAGCTCCAAGGAGAGAAACTGTTCTCAAACCCACAGATTTCACTCTGAAAGTCACAGAGTGAAATCTGTGGATTTGAGAATTTCACGAATGTGCTGGGTGACTTTAAATTCTCTTCCTGACTTCAGAACATGGGAGTGCGTGACCATTTACAGACTCACAGTTGGGAAACGTAGCTGAGAGTCGGTCCGTCAGAAACTACCTGACAACGCTAGTGGATAGCATCTTCATCTGAGGCAAGAGGCCTCGCATGCTCACCACGGGGAAACGCTTCTAAGAGCAAGTCCGTTAAATACAACCCCAATCAACCGTGACCCACCAGCAGGGAGGAGCCCCTATATTTACGGATCAATGACGGGTATTAACGTTAAGGACACCAGCAACACCCAAGTTTCAAAAACAAATGCCTGAAACTCATTTATGATCTGATAGCCAAACTGGGTTTGTTACTTTGTTTTCCCAAGTTTATAAAAGTTTAATACTGATAGAAAATGTCAAAGAATAATTCATTACACGTAGAGTCCTCACTAAAATTCACCGACGGTTACTTCGGTCTTCTCCCTCCACTGCTCTCTACCTTTACTCAGTTTCCCACCTGGAACACAGCAAAGTAAGTGGGGGCACCACCAAAAATAAGGGCCAATCACCCGGCATCGTACCCACCCTCACATTTCCCTGCGGGTCTCAATATCACTCACCCCCCTACCCTCCCTGAATTTAAGATCCAGGCAGGGATCACACAGTGCATTCAGCTGTCACACTTAAAGTACTTTTATCTAAACCAGTTTCCCTGCCTCTCTTCCTTTCTGTGGCTTTCCTAATAATGGTGTTTAAAAAAAAAGAAAAAAGATTTCAGGTCGGGGCCATCTGGATGGCTCAGTCAGTGCACAACTCTTGATGTCAGGGTCATGAGTTCTAACCCTGCGTTGGGTGTAAAGCTTAGTTTAAAAAAAAAAAATAATAATATAAAAAGATTTCCAGCCGGTGATTTTGCAGAATGCAGTTATTTTGAGAACATGTGAATATCTTATTCTCCTAGCGCACGGTATTTGGACATACTTCGTTAACCAATGATCATATAAACTTATAATTTAGAACTCGATGCAACTGCTTAAATACACGCAATGAAACAAAGCTGGTCATCCTAGTCGGTAAATGCGTCCACTGAGAAGACAATACCTTGTACTGGATCCTTCCCCGGGGGCGGAGGCTGCGGAAGAGGAAGGCCGACACTTTCCTGAAAGAGGGGCACACGCGTTCGTCTCAAAGAATAAAAAGTCCACACGAGATCCTCTGACCCTTGCAGTTTTACTCGTAGGAATCCCTAACACAAATATTTGTCGAATGCACAAAAACAGACATGCGTTCCAAGGACACGGAAGCCTACGTTGTAATACGAAATAAGAACCACCCCAAATACCCATAAAGAGTGAAATAAATTTTGATACATCCATCTAACACAGACACTCAAAGATTAGTAAGGCCTTTAAAAATAGAGAAGGCAGGCTTATGTGCGCACACACGGAAGGAGCTCCATGATGGGAAAGGGGCGGGAGCAGAAGTGTAGCAGCTTTGTAACTATTTGTAGCATTTCTGCACAGGTGTGTATGAGAGGTACGTGCAAACCTCCGATGTGCGCCACTGGTGTGCACAGAAAGGGTCCGGGGCCAGACACAACCGTCATCAAGGATTACTTCCGGAGAATGAAGGGAAGGGAAGGAGGGTGCTCTCAACTTCTGACTTCATAAGGTTTCAATTTTTTTTTAATGTTTTTTATTTATTTTTGAGAGACAGAGAGAGACAGCACGAGCAGGGGAGGGTCAGAGAGAGAGGGAGACACAGAATCTGAAGCAGGCTCCAGGCTCTGAGCTGTCAGCACAGAGCCCGACGTGGGGCTCGAACCCACAATCGTGAGATCATGACCTGAGCCGAAGCCGGACGCTCAACCGACAGCCACCCAGGCGCCCCAGGTTTCAATTTTTTAACCATGATCACGTACACCTTTTGTACCAAAAAAAAAAAAAAGGGAACATCCATATAAATTAGAGGATGACTATGCTTTAAAAAAAAAAATGTTTATTTTTAAGAGAACGCACGAGTGCGGGAGGGAGGGGGAGGAGGACAGAGGATTCGAAGCAGGCTCTGCGCTGACAGCACAGAGCCCAGAGTGGGGCCTGAACTCACGAACTGTGTGTTGAGATCGTGACCTGAGCTGAAGCTTAACCAACAGGTGCCACACTTTTTTCTTTTTTTTAATTTGAGAGACATGCTGTGCGTAGGAGGGAGGGGAAGAGAGACAGAGACAGAGAGACAGAGAGTCTTAAGCAGGCTCCACGCTCTGTGCAGAGCCCAATGCAGGGCTCAGTCCCACAACCCTGGGATCATGACCTGACCCGAATTCAAAAGTCAGATGCTTAACCCACTGAGCCCCCCAAGCACCCCGAAGAGGACTATAATCTTAAGGAGTCTCATTAAACGATACAATAATCTAAAAATATAGATGCATCTATACAATGGAACTGGTTTTCAAGCTTATGTTTGTTACTTTCCCATGATACCAATGTGTTACTTGAAGAATGAATTCCCACACGGAGGCCGACTTAAGGAGAGCTAGAAATGACCGCAAATCATTGTAACACCTGGAGAGAGGAGGCCTGACGCTTTTGGTGCCATCCACTTTTGGATTTCCCACTCTCCACCCAGGATTCCAAGATACATAAGATTAGTGCCTTATTCACGGACACTTATTAAGCCACACTAAGGGAGTGAATACCACTAGCTCGTAAAAAACAATTCCACCTCCAATCCCACCATACGTATCTAGAAACAAAGCAAACCACTGTTACGATTAATGCTCCTAAGCTAGTTCTTACAGAATTTTAACTCTTATTCTAAGAGTTCCTGCAGTTCCAAAAAGTTTCAATGCACTCTCTCTTCTTTCCGTAACAAGACATCAATTCTACTTACTATTAACAGACTCCAGGTGGGTTCAAGCCCTCCCATCTACTGTCACAGAAAAGCAGACTGCCTGGCTTCAGGACAGCACCCCTCCCCACCCCTCCCCACCCACCTTAGTGAAGTGAAAGGTACTGAAAAGCACCTTCTGATCTGCAAAGTCCTATTATGATACACATTATTTTTCCAGTGGTCTCTTTGCTTACATTTGCTATTATTTTATGTTTTATCTAAATGTTTTGAATTAACTTATCCATTCCTAACTTTCACTTGCTGATTTTCTTTGTTGATAACTTCTAACTGTCATACTTTGGGTAAGATGGTTTATCTTTAACAAATCTATAGTTTTTTATTTGCTGGATTAAAAACATCTACTTTTATGTCTATATCCTCCTATGACCATTTCCTCAAAGTAGAGACACTGCCTCTCAATCTTATTTATTGCATCACCTCATGCCGGAAAGGACAGGTCTGGGAGCGCCATTTCCTGTCCTCTGGAAATCACTTACTTGTCTTGTAGCTCTCTTGGACACTTTGGGAATTTCAATTTGTCGAAGATTCTGCGAAACCTCTGCGATGCTTTTATGTCTTATTAATGCATTTTTCCTTTTAAAAATAGAAACAAACAGCCAATATACATTCAATAGAGGTGACAAGTAGTTACATTAGAAAAGAACCAGATTTTGTAACAGAACATTATAGAAAAGTCAGCCTTTTTGGCACTGGTCTGAATCTTAGCAAAACACACCAACTTCACCAATTTCCAAATAGCCGCTATAAATTCAACTGATTGTGAACAGTGTGAAGAACATCAAGAAAAACAGAAAGTACGCCGAAGCCCTCAGCTTGTCTCATAAAAGGCTCCCAGGGGCGCCTGATGGCTCAGTAGGTTGAGCGTCCGGCTTCGGCTCAGGTTATGATCTCACGGTTCGTGGGTTCGAGCCCCGCTACCAGCTCTGTGCTGACAGCTAGCTCAGAGCCTGGAGACTGCTTCAGATTCTGTACCTCCCTCTCTCTCTGACCCTCCCCTGCTCACACTCTCTATCTCTCAAAAATAAATTAAAAACATTAAGGAAAAATAAAAAGGGCTCCCAGCTCCCAGAGACGCCATGCGGACAGGTAAGAAGGGCACTGTGGCCCATGTCATCAACACTGCATGTTCCCCGGGTGGTAAAAAGGGGGGTCAGACGCTGCAGGTTAGGAACCCCAAGAAGTGGTTGCTATGGTTCAGAAGTAATGGCAGCTACTCACAGTTCGTGGGTTCGAGCCCCACATCCGGCTCTGTGCTGACAGTTCAGAGCCTGGAGCCTGCTTTGGATTCTGTGTCTCCCTCTCTCTCTCTCTGCCCCTCCCCGCCTCATACTGTGTGTCTCTCTCTCTCTCTCAAAAATAAACATTAAAAAAAAAAGGGGGGGGGCAGCTAGGAATTCAATAAAGTACACAGAAGGTAACTGCCCTCTGTCCGAACCACACCAGTCACTCCTTCCCTCCCTTGGGCTCCCACCTCCGCTTCTTGGCCGATCTGGTACGCAGCTCCTCCAGCCGGTCGGACTCAGTGCCGCCCGACACTGGTCGCGGAGCGCTTGACACGAGAGGCACAGAGAGAAGCGGGGATCTGCTCTCCTGCGTCACGGAGTCATCGCTGAAAAAGTCCAGAGGAAGGACCCCGGCTAGCTTCTGAGGAATCATAAAGCCCAGGCTGTCGTAAAGCATGCCGAGCGTCTTCGGGATGGAGTCGATGTACCTGCAGAACAGACTGGTCACACACGGAGCCGTCGCCACGCCACCCCTCACCCGGCACGACAGCCGGTCCTCCAGGTCCACGATCACGCACAGTACCACAGGTGGTTCCCGGCGAAACAGCTGTGAAGCTACTGGTCCTCAAACTTACAATCCCAAAATTTCTTCCAGAAACTTCGCGAGGTACGCCGAGTCCTCAGTTAAACACACCATGCGCAGCAAGTCCGTTACCTGAAGAAGACAGTCGAAAACTCCCTGTGCCTTCTGCAGGGGCCCCGAGAGCGGCTGAGGCGGACGTCCAGGGGCGCTCGGCCGCATGCTTACCTCCCTCACCACCTGCTCCACGTCGTCTCCACTTTCACACACGGAAGGGCACTGCAGACACATCTCCAAGCGGAGAAGTACCTGAAGCCGGCACCTGAAGAGAAAAGGCACTTGGTCGTCTCGATCCTGCGGGCCGTTTAACTGAAAGGTCCTTCCTTAAGCAAAGATCTTTTTACAGAAGAACGACCACCAAAAAGGACAAGAGCGCCATTGCTTTCTCTAAGTCATGACACAGTGGTTATTAGGTAAACGGGGGACTCAAACTGCACATTAAAACATCACAAAGAAAAGAAAATAAAACATCACAAAGAATCAGCCACAAAAAGCCTCTTGGAGTAACTAGCCACCTATTTTAAATGAATAGAACCAAATCTCAGCACTTTGTTTTAGAACGGTGGTAAATTAATCAATCAACAAAGGTAGATACTTACTCTCTGACTTTATCTTCGTCCAGTTTTTTGCCCAGATTCTGTCGAAGACTTTTGCTAGTTTTTAAGAGGCAATTTTTTACCCGATTCAGGCAATTCATCTGTAAATACAGAATTATTACATAGGAGCACACGGAGTTACTCTAATTTATTTCACAGCTGAGTAATGTCCTCAGGGAAGTACACCCCCTTATGAATTTCCCTCTTCTTGAATGAAAAATAGTGAAACGAATGTTCTTTCATATCTTCAAAAAGAACAGGGTAAAAAAAAGGTATTTAAGAGCAAGGGGGCATGGATACAACAAGCCTGCATATCTGACCTTTCTTAAAAAAAAAAAAAAAATCTAAGGACTGTAAACAATTCTAGTTCACTTTAGAGGAGACCGGCCTTCAGCACTAACCATGAATTAAGACAATGACAGCAGGGTCTGAAGCAGGGCTGACAGTACTCTCTCTGCAGATGCAGCGTGATCGAGGGAGCTTTTTATGAGTACATATTCCCAGGACCCAAGCCCCAGAGATCGGTTTCAGCTTGGCCTTGAGGAAGCCAGGCATCAGCATTTTAAAAAATGTTCTAGGTTACGCTAAAGCGTAGCCAGGGTAAGAAGCGCTGGTTCAATGCATGCAGCTAACATGGAGTTGGAGACAGAGATTTTGCTGGAAGAGAAATACACGTAGGGGTGCCTGGGTGGCTCAGTTGGTTAAACACCCGACTCTTGATTTCAGCTCAGGTAATGATCTCACAGTTGTTAAGACTGAACCCCATGTTGGGCTCCACACCGAGCATGGAGCTTGCTTAGGATTCTCTGTGTCCCTCTCCCCCTCTCCCCTGCTCGCTCTCTTAAAAAACTTAAAAAAAAAAAAAAAAGTAGTAGTACATGTAATTACTACTACCCTCACCTGGCCCATTTCCCGGATTTCCACCTCACCAGTTCACCACGTCCACCTTCCAAGATCTGGAATTACGCTCACCCCCTTATTTTTGAACCACACACTGCATCGCAGTCTTTTCCCAAGACACGGGGACCAAGCCCATCACCAGCCAAGCAAGCGCTCCATCCATGACACACAGCAGCATCCGTACTCTCTTACTTCTAACTCCTTGGTGCCTTTGGACTTTAGAAATGCCTTAATGGTGGAGACCATGTTCCGAGCGCATGAATGCAACACGATTTCTCCTGTCGCCACGGTCTTTTGGTAACTTTCATGTATGTAAGATAGGAGCGCCTCTTCAGTTTTAAAGTCTGGGGGAAAAAAATTAGGTTGATTATCACATTCAGCTGAAGTCATCGTATGGTTTAAGCCAGCGGTTGTCAACTAGGTATCTTGCCTCCCGGGGGACCTTTGGCCACGTTCGGGTTGCAGGACTGGTGGGGAGGAGGATGTTCCTGGCTTCTAGTGAGGACTAACGCTAAACGTCCTGTGCTACAGACGCCAGCCCCTGACAGAGAAGCATCTTGTCCAAAATGTCAGTGGTGTGGAGGCTGAGAAAGTGCAGAGATCATGATTAATTTCAGGCTTTGCAAATCAAATGTACATGCCATAAATTTAAGGATAACTATTAATGGAAAATAAACTATAGGGGTGCCTGGCTGGCTCAGTCAGTGGAGCACATGACTCTTGATCTCAGGGTGGTGAGTTCTAGCCCCATGGTGGGTGTAGAAATCACTTAAAAATAAAATCTTAAAAAAGGAAAAGAAAAGGGGTGCCTGGGTGGCTAAGTAGGGTGAGCATCTGACTCTTGACTTCGGGTCAGATCATGATCCCAGGGCTGTGGGATTAAACCTCGAGTCAGGCTTCACACCAGGCAGAGGGCCTGCTTGAGATTCTCTCTCTCTCCCTCTGCCTCTCCCCCGCCATCCCGCTTGCACTCTCATGTTCTTTCTCACTCCAAGACAACAAAAAACACCTATATAACCTCTAACCCTAGCAGAAAGCAAGAGGAATAAACAAAGCTCAATTAATCCCACAGTCTGACAGAAAGGAAAAAACCCCACAAACATAGAAAGCACAAAATAAGACACTAACAACATCCAAGCTTATCAGTGATTATAAACATCTGTTTTACAAATACACATGCGGGTAAGAGAGAAACTATCAGAATGGTTTAAAAAAATTCCCTTATATTCTGGATGTCACAAAATATTCAGAAGTATCAATGAAAACAGAATATAGCAAACTTGTATAATGCAGTTAATACTTAAAGGAAAGTTCATAGATTTAAATAATCTTTTAAAGAAGAAAAATAAAAACCAATTCGCTAAGGGTCCAATAAAAGAAATAGCATGAAAGAATAACCCCCAAAAACAAAGGCAATAATAAAGACGGGACAGAAATGAATTAACTAGGAAACAAGAGAGCAGCAGAAACAAAAAAATAATTCGCTGAAAAGCCAAATACAGAAATCTATAGTAAGATTGAACAATATTAAATAGAGAAAGGATAAAGAAGCAATATTAGAATGGAAAGATAGAGATTTGAAATACTAGTAAGAGGTAAGGTCGCAGGTCATGGTTTTCCATAGACACTCATTGGTTCCAGCACCTTTTGTTGAAAAGATTATCCTTTTCCCACTGAATTCTTGGGGCACCTTCGTCAAAAAGCATGTACCGCTGTTGGGCAGGCCTACTTCTGCTCAGAATCTAATCCAGAAACTGTGTTAATATTGATAGCACTTGAGTACCATTAATTTTGTTCTCCCTTGAATGAACCATCTACATTCGGGAAGACTTTTTTACTAGCTCATTAAAGATGTTCTGTCTCATTCAAACCGAGTATCATCTGTGAATCTAGCATTCTGCAGCGGGGAAGAAGGCTCTTCAAGAAGCAGAAAACTGGGGCGCCTGGGTGGCTCAGTTGGTTAAGCGTCCAGCTTCGGCTCAGGTCATGATCTCACAATTGTGGATTCGAGCCCCGCGTCGGGCTCTGTGCTGACACCTAGCTCAGAGCCTGGAGTCTGCTTCCGATTCTGTGTCTCCCTCTCTCTCTGACCCTCCTCTGATCGCACTGTCTTTGTCTCTCAAAAATAAAAATAAAAAGCATTAAAAAAAAAAAAAAAAAAAACCAGAAAATGACTCCAGAATTCTCAAAAGAAATCAAAGGTGTGACCACATGCAGTTCTTGTCCCAAGTTCATAAGCTATCTTTACGACCCTCCCACAGGACTGGCTCTGGTAGTGGGAGCTAACAAAGTGCCCTGGGGATGAGAAACACACTGCGAGTCAATCCAGTTTTTAGAAAAGAAATAAGAAAAAAATAGGAAAATTAACGCTACTGGAAGAAATTCTTCTGCCGAGCTCTCAAATACTTCAATACGCCAGAACACTCGGGAAGCTTCCCCGTGTCCCTCTGTTCCTCCACGGATAGAGCTGCTTCGGCCACCTGTCCCAGGGCCACGCTGTGGCCCTCCTTGGGAGGTTGCTTATGCTAATTCCCCATCTTCTTTTACCCTCCTGCTCATTCCTCAAACTCTAGCCTGGCCTCCACTGGCTCCTTAGACCCCTCCTAACCTCTCCTGGCCCAAGGCCAACCTCCTCGTTCTCCATGCCTAGTACGTCTTTCCTGTTGTAGATTCTTGGCTCTCTTCTATCTTACGTCGTATTTCGTATGTGTATGTGCGCGTGCGCACACACATATGAATTCGCTATTGTCATCTCGGTGGTTGATCATAAATCTGAGAATAGGACACCATCTTATTTTTTTGTATTCACCATAACACGCTTTGAGGAATTCAGCAGATATTCAATAAGTGTTCGTTAATTGAGGGATAGGATGAAACCTTCTGAAACTATGAGGGTATGAAAGAATAAACACGGCTTAGACACCAAGAAGCCATGGCATGGAGGAATACCTTTCGGTTTAGAGCTTCGGAGCATCCTCCCCCGGTTTTCCAGCTTATCGGCTCCCCTGCCCCCGGCCGTCCTTGGGGTCCCCTTCTCCCCGGCGGCCTCCGGACTGCCATCTGGACACAACCTCTGCGCCTTCACGTTCAGCCTCGCGACATTCAGCATCTTTAGGGAACGGCACATGGTGTTCATCTTCTGCCTCACTGGGGTGCGAGGGACCCCTCCTACCGAAACAGCACCGAGGGGACACACGTAAAAGAGCTGTTACTTCTGCAGAATCAGAAGTGCTTTCACCCGGATTCCATTCTGTGAGAGGGCGCGGAAATCCGGTCCATCCCTTCGGGAGGGTCTCGGTGAGGCGGTTCTCCCGCCTGCATCTGTAACACAGAACTGAAAGACGGCTCTTCTTTGAACGGAGGGTTAGGAATGAAACGTGGCAACGAGATTGGACAACTTTTAGTCAGGCATGCCAGAACAGACCCAGTGGGTCATGCCTTTAGTAAGGCATGCCAGAACAGATGCCAGAACAGACCCAGTGGGTCGTTACCCAGTGGTCACAGTTGTGACGAGACTTCTGGAAGGCTATTGAGCAGTCTGCATCGAAAGCTACCTTTTCCCAGGGCGCCCGGTGGCTCACTCGGTTAAGCGTCCGACTTCGGCTCAGGTCATGATCTCACGGTTCGCGGGTTCGAGACCCACGTCAGGCTCTGTGCTGACCGCTAGCTCAGAGCCTGGAGCCTGTCTTCAGATCCTGTGACTCCTTCTCTCTCTGACCCTCCCCTGCTCACGCTGTCTCTCTCTCTCAAAAATAAATAAAATTATTTCAAAAAATTTAAAAAGCTCCCTTTTCCCACCTTTCTGATACAGTAACTTGTTCCTGACAACTTATACTAAGGAATATAAATCCCGTGCGCCCCGTACGCTACAGTATTACTTATAGTGGTAAAAATTGAAAACTGTTCAACACAAGACTTGCATCAATTTTGTGAGGCAATGACGTAGAAGAGTAACTAAAAAGGCCAGGTAGCCGGTGAACAAATGTTGTGTTTGTGCTTGTCAGAAGTAACATGGAAGTGGTTTATTAAGAAGGTAGGATTGTGGGCGCTATTTTGACATCACTTTTGTACTAACGTTAATTATTTTCAAGTTTGAAACGTAAGAACTTGTCCTCTTACTTGGTTACCATTTCAACCCCACCTTAGGGAATGCCAGTCTTTTAAAACACACCCCCTCAAGAAAGACGGCCCCAAGAAACCGTCTACCATGTGCGTACGTTTCCTTCTGCTGTCTTCCTGACTGGCCGCGGTGCGTTCTTCCCGAGACTTCCTCTGGTAGAGCTCTGAGAGGCAACTCGTGAATTCACTTTCCGTTTTGGAAGACTCTTCCTTGTTAGATGAGGTGGCCTGCAGTAACCTGTGAACAAGTCAAGGTGTCTAGTACAGAGCTGAAATTCTGATTTTTCAAAATGCTCTAAAAACATTACCCTTTAAAAGCTAATCAAAAGATAGCCCCACGGGCAGCCTTCAAAAAATGTGTTTTCTCAGGAGGGAAAATGTCCCCCTCTTCTCATTTATGACTTAAACAGACTCCGGGACAGAAGCCGCCTGTTCACAAAACCATTAATCATCACATCCGGTAGTGACTTCTCTGTTAAGGAGATCCTTACCGTCCTATGGTACCTGTCTAATTTAGGCAACTCTTCCATAATTAGTTTTCACTCGCTGCCCATACGTTAAAGTAGAAGAGGATGTAATACAGTATAATAAGTGTCACAGTGCCTTCTGAATAATTCTTTCACATCATCACATCATAGTAAACTCGCGTGGGATTGATGAGAAGGGGAGGAAGTGAGGCAGAGGGGACAATTAGTTCTTAAATGCTTCTCTGCCTAGGGCTGAGTATCACTCACTAAGGGAAACTATGAAAACGGCCCAACTTTCAAAACGTCTTACTTGTAGGGGCACCTGGGTGGCTCAGCCGGCTAAACGTTTGACTACGGCTCCAGTAATAATCTCAGAGTTTGTGAGTTCGAGCCCCACATCAGACTCTGCACTGGTAATGCATGGAAAGCACAGAGTCTGCTTCAGATCTTCTGTCTCCCTCTCTCTCTCAGTGTCCCTCGCCAACTCGCACTGTCTCAAAAATAAGTAAACATAAAAAAAAAAAAACCCCTAAAACCGCCTATTACTTGTATGTCACTATTTTCCATTATCTGATCTAAAAGGAGAAACTTATGGTGACTTTAGCTAGGTCGGCCGGGCTTCTCAGCTTCACACATGTGGTTCGGACGCAGACTCAGTGTGCTGGGATGTCCTCTAACTGTGCGGACGGTTTGTTTTCCAATCTATTAGTATTTTAGAACTTAGGAACCTTTCAATTACACGGAAAAGTAGTGAAAGCTTTATTAGATATGTACCTCCCACCAAGATTAACTATTTGCTAATGCTTGGTCTTATCTACTTCAGATTTTTTTTAATGAAATCAAGCATTATAGACGGAGA
The DNA here is from genome assembly GCA_004023845.1 of Helogale parvula. Classification (NCBI taxonomy): domain Eukaryota; kingdom Metazoa; phylum Chordata; class Mammalia; order Carnivora; family Herpestidae; genus Helogale; species Helogale parvula. The sequence continues at coordinate 33,750 of PJEM01009602.1, forward strand.
AAAGCCCCAATCTTTTCCCATCCTTTCTGATTTTTAGACACATACACATGTATCAAAACCAACATAAATGGCTACTGCAGATGTTGGAAGCTTTAAAAAAAATACCATATATCATTCTTGTGCAATTTTCTGTCCGTACTCAACATTTTTCATGAGTATATAACTCTAGGTCATTCCATTTTACTAACTTATCTATAATGTTCTATTGTGTAACTATACCCTAGTCCATCCATTTCCCCGGTGAGAGACAGCGGCTTCTTCCCACTTTGTCACTTGTAACGCCTGGCAATGAACAATCGAGTGCGGCTCGCCTCGTGTTTGTGCAAACACTTTAATGCAGACACGCATTTCTCCTTTACTGGGAATACAAACTGTTCTCTAAAATGGTTGTAACTGGGGCGCCTGGGTGGCTCAGTCAGCTGAGCCTCCGACTTCGGCTCAATTCAGATCTCACGTTCGTAGGTTCGAGTCCCGCGTCAGGCTCTGTGCTAACAGCTCAGAGCTTGGAGCCTGCTTCCGGTTCTGTATCTCTTTCTCTCTCTGCCCCTCCCCCTCTCATGCTCTGTCTATCAAAAATAAATAAAACATTAAAAAAATAATAAAAAAATAGTTGTAACTATTTACCTAAAATCTAAAGTGTTCTCATTTCCCTATTTGCTTTATCAGACCTACCGACCTTCTACAATCTAATGGGTATAAAATAGAATCTTGTGGGAGATTTCTTATTGTAGTTTTCATTTGCATTTGCCTAAATGGAGCATTTTTTTTTTTTTTTTTAACGTCAGCTCTACTATGCCCAATGTGGAGCTCGACCTCAGGCCCCTCAGATCAGGAGTCACACGCTGTACTGGTTGAGCCAGCCTGGCGCCCTGAAATTGGGTATCTTCTCTTTACAAATTACTGCTCTGTTGGATTTCATTGTATAAATTGGCTGTTTGCATTTTTCGCCTAATTCCTTGTCATCTTATTGATCTTTTGGAGCTCTGTACTAATTTAGTTACAAATTCTTTGCTGGTTATATGGATTACAGCTACCCAAGCCTATGACTAGTCCTTTTCGCCTTACAGGGAATTTGAAATTATAGCCACATATCTTCCTTCATGGTTTCAATGTTTGATGTTTTGTTTAAGAAATCCACTCCCAGCCTGGAACTACTCCTGTGTTTTCCCTTCTTAAGATTTTAAAGTTTTACTTTTCACAACTGTTTTCTGAAATTTATCAGGAAGTTATCACTGTGTTTGCTAGGAGGGAGAAATCTCATTTTTTTTGCTTTTCTCCCGGAGAGCCAATTGTCACATCACCATTTACTGGACAGTCTGTTCCTTCCCAAGTTTATAATTCTGCCTTTGGTGTATGCCGAGCTTCCAAATGTGTGTGGGTCACTATTTGGGCTCTATTGCTGAATGGGTCTCTCTGTTGATCAACACCACACCGCCTTATTTCTTAGCGCTTAAATAAAACCAGTGCTATCTTACAGGGAAGGTGCACCTGCCTCTCTTAACCCTGGTGAGCTGTACCAGGTCCATGAATCAGAACACTCGTTACTAAGTCAGTTCTTCCCAAATTGACCTACGGACTCAATGCACTCTTGGTTAAAAATCCTAGCATGCTTTCCTGGTGGAAATTAACAGAGTAATTCTAAAATTCACAGCAAAATGCTAAGTTTCTCGAAAAGTCAGACCAATTCTGAAAACAAAACCAAAAAAAGTTGAGAGGGCTAAGACTACTTGAATTCAGTACTCAAGACAATGTGATGTTAATTTCTGGACTAGATTCTTTGCAGAAATAAAGCTACACAAGGGTGGTGGATGAACTTTGACAAAGTGCTACGGTAATTCAATGAGAATTAGACTGTTTTAATAAACAGGCTGGAACAAGTCGTTACCTATACAACAAAAATAAACCTTGACTTTACCTCTTAGTACTATTTTGAATTTTTGCTGCATCTTTTACATTTCTAATATGGCTTCTGTCTTCTTTTAAAAAAAAATGTTCCATCTTGCTATAGATAATTCCATTTTATTTGACTTCTCAAAAAATTACTTTGTTTCTTGATTTCTAGTATTTTCTGTGATTCATTATTATCTTTACTAATGCCTTCTTTATTTTGGGGGGCTTACGCTCTTGTGTTATTTACTGTATTGGACCCTTAGCTAATTGGCCTTTAATTTTTCTTCTTTATTTTTCTGTTTTTCATTTAAAAAAATTTTTTTAAGTTTATTCATTCATCCATTCTAGAAGATAGAGTGAGTGAGAAAGGGGCAGAGACAGAGGGACAAAGAATCCCAAGCAGCCTCTACACGGTCAACGCAGAGCCTGATGTGGGGCTCAAACTCACAAACTGAGCTGAAACCAAGAGTCGGCCACTTAACCGACTGAGCCACCCATGCTCCCCTTATTATTTTTAAATGCTTATTTATTTTGAGGAAGCATGCGTGAGCAGGAAGGGGCAGAGAGACAGAGAGAGAGAATCCCAAGCAGGCTCTGCGTTGTCGGCGCAGAGCCCAATGCGGGGCTTAATCTCACAAACTAGGAGATCGCGACCTGAGCCAAAACCACGTCAGGCCCTTCACCATCCGAGCCACCCAGGTGCCCCCAACTTTTCTTCTGTAAAAGTTTAAGCTCTTAAATCTTCCCGGAAGCATAAACTTCGCTGCATTATGCAAATTTGTTATCTTTCATTTTGACTGAGATTTAATACTGAGTATTTTCTTACTTCCAGAATGGGAGCATTTTGTTTCTGTAATTAATTTTTCCCAAGTTTTTTATTGTGGTAAAATACACTAAGTACACTGCTCAGTGGTGTGAAGTAGATTCCCAGAGTTGTGTGACCATCGCCTCCATCCATCCACAGAGCTCTTTTCACCTTGCAAACCTGAACCTCTCTCCGCAGTAAACAACGCTCTCCATGGGTGGTTGGTGTTCAGCATCACTGGGCTACATGAAGAAACTGCAGGATGCCCAAACACCAAACAAACCCATATGCAGGCGAGCGAGGGCCGATTTCATCAATCAAGTATCCAGAGAATGAAAGTGTTACCAGAACGACTCCATCAGGCTTGGACTGGCGCCGGTCAGGTCGGAGCAGGAGAACCACTGCTCCACCAGGGCGGCGCTCCAGGGCCCGGTGCGGCCGAGCTCCTGCTGGGCCCACTCTGGAACGGGAGGAGCTGCGGGCCGGGGCAGACACGGGAGAGGAGGGAGAGAAAAGACGCGTCAGGACCAAAGCGCAGGATCCGAACACTTGCCCCTCCCCTGTTCTGACAACGGACACAACAGAGCCCCGGGACTGACAACGCTCCTCCATGCACACCCCCAGCGGGGCAATGTCTGTGCAAAACGCCACTCCGCCAGTGCACTTGCTCGCGGTCCCTCAAACCCCCCAAACACACAGCTTTCTCAGTCTTGGCGCTTGCCCTCGCCTGTCTTTGTAGCACTTCCTTCAAGCCTTTGCGCAAATACTACTTTTTCAACAAAGCCTCTTTAAAACTTCAACCCCCATCCCCCGCTCCTTAACTCTCCCCATTCCTTTTTTCCTGCTTTGTGACGATGGCACGTTATCTCTTCCAAATATACTATGCAATTTCCTTATTCGCTGTCTGGTCTCCCCTGACTAGACGGTACACTCTGGAAGGACACAGACTTGCGTCTAGTTTGTTCTCTGATATATGCCCATTACGTCGTGCCTCCCAGAGCGGGCCCTCAATCAATCTGTTGGATGAATGGGATAAATATCAGATTGAGGATATTCATATCCACCCGGCATCCATAAGGTCTGTATCGTACTAGTAACAACGCGCCACCCTGGCAGGAGGACAGAGCACAGTACTTTCCCGTGCAGTCCTCATCAAGTACCTTAAAATACAGGCTCCACCTCAGACCTCTGATTTCAAACCCATTTCACGGGGCGTTTGGCCTCCTCAGAGGTGCTTCAGGATTTCTATAAACAAGGACGATTTAAACCGCCTCAAGTATCGAAGCTTGCTTTTATCTGTTGTGTAATAGCTACTGGGGTTCCACGAAGAGCCCAGTGAAAACAATTCTGATGCTGGAAGAAACCACAACCCGCTGCCCTGCGGTGTGGTCGTTATCGGTTCAGGAGCTTACCGCGGGCGGCGGGGTCCTCATGGGACTGGTGAATCTGACTCAATACAACATCCACAATGTCAGAAAAGTGGGAAGCTGGGTCTTGGGGGTTCTCGGCCACGGCTGTCTGCCGAAGGTCTCTCTGGAATTCGGCCTCCCCGGTGCGGAACACAGTGAGAATTGTGGCGTTGGTAGAGAGGGGGGAAATAACTCCGGTGACGGGGGGCCAGCCTTCACCAGGGTCCACGCTGGCCACCTACATCAGAGGTTCTAATTAGTCGAGAAGACTGTTGACGTCTGGCTAAAGAAGCATGTAGTTCAGTAAAAGATAGATAGTTTCTCCCAAATGATTACTGTAAGAGACAAAACTGTGGAAGACGGGCTGGATGGGTAGGAGTGCTACACTTGAATTGAGTGACCGCCTAATCCTAATCTCTCAATTTACAAATAAGAAACACCTAAGGTTACCAGGAATCTTTACTAAGCACTTATTATGTGATTATATATAATTCACCAGGCCTCACAACCACTCTGATAATTATTACCCAGGGCGCCTGTGAATTAGGCTTCTGACTTCGGCTCAGGTCATGATCTCACAGTGCATGAGTTCGAGCACGGCGTCGGGCTCTGTGCCGACAGCTCAGAGCCTGGAGCCTGCTTCGGATTCTGTGTCTCCCTCTCTCTCTGCCCCTCCCCCACCCTCAAAAATAAACAAACATAAAAAATACTGTTTAAAAATTTTAAAAATTAAAAAAAAAATTACCACCCCCATTTTACAGAGGAGGAATTAAAGCTGAGGAACAGGTAACCTGTTTAAGGTTAAGGTCACCTAGGTGTTAAGAGGCAGGAGCCAAGCATATAAATTCGAAACCCAGGCTCTTAACCATGAGGCAAAGGATTTACTTAGACATATAACCGCGGAACAGAGCAGAGCCCACCGGACTCCGAGTCACCGCTGTTTCCATCCGACCACACATAACTCTTAGAACATTGGTCCAGAGACCATACGGTTTCTCTCTAAATGTTTCAGAAAGGATCCAGCAGATAGAAGCCTTCTGAGGTTACAAAGGCAAAAGACAAAGTAAGGTCAGAAATGTGCTGGTGGTTTAAAATAACCATCAACTTTCCATCAAATCTGGGTACCTATGTATTTTTCAGAAGACAGTTCTAAGTTTGTGGAACTATAAAACACTATTACATCCAGTTTTACAGTGAAGGGCTTCGTAACAATGACATTTATTAGGTGAAAGTATATAATTTTAGAAATGTTACCTATTAATAAATATATATTAGGACACTCAAAAAAATAACAAGAGACCACACATCACCCTCCCAATACTCCTACTCCACTTGACCCACGGCCTTTTCTTCCCATGTGAGTATAATGTGACTTAATCGGAACCAAGGGTGTGCAATTTTGTAAACTGTTTCTTCACTAATGAGCACTGTCACGGAGCTACCGTGAAACGGTATTATTCGCAAAAACGTCATCTGTGTCACTGGAACTGTGTTATGCAGAGTGACCCTGGGCTCCGCACAGAACTCCCATCGCACCGTCGGGAGCCTCGGCACGAGCAGGTACCTACCAGGTGCAGCTCCCCGGCAGCCAGCCAGCGTACCAGCTGCGCAAAGAACGGGCTCGGGGCTGATGAGTTCTCCTCCGGACTTCGCAGCATCCAGCTGTCGGTGCCCAAAATGCTACTCGCCGGGAGAGACCACTGGGCCGCTGTGCCTTTTAGGAAAATTCTGACTGGTTTCTGAAAATGTCTTTGATGCATGGCCAAGGGCTCTAGGGTGACTGTCCATGGTTCTTGAATCTCTTTGCCTATTAGAAATAAGGAATATTAAAATTCTAATGTAAGAGTTACTAAAAGTAGACTTAATAGAAGAAAAACATCAGATTGTCAGCTGAGCTGCTAGTCTGGTCACACACAGTTCAGCCTTCATTTCTCCGGCAACAGGCCACCAGAGCGAGTTGATTTTGCTCTCTGGGAAGAGCTATGTATGAAAAGAATTACAAGGATGCAACTAAATGTCAGAACTTCTCAATAATTATGCCTTAGAAATAAGTATTCAAGTAATACTCATTACTTACAAAAAAGACAACACTGTCTCTTAAATCTAGAGTATCATAGCTTATTAAAATGTTCAATTCTCAAGACTATGTATGACAAAACTGTTTAAACAAAACTACTCTTGAAATTTCCTTAAACTGCACACAATGTGGGGCGCCTGGGTGGCTCAGTTGGTAAAGTGTCCGGCTTCGGCTCAGATCATGATCTCACGGTTGGTGGGTTCGGGCCCCACATCAGGCTCTGTGCTGACAGCTCAGAGCCTGGAGCCTGCTTCGGAATCTGTGTCTCCCTCTCTCTCTGACCCTCCTCTGCTCACACTGTCTGTGTCTCTCGAAAATAAATGTTTTCATGTCTACGTCTCTATAGAGACGATTACTCCTGTGTGGATATAGGATTCACAAACCACAGACCACACGGCAAAGCCAATTAAAAAAAAATTTTTTTAAACATTTTATTTATTTTTGAGAGACAGAGGAGCAGAGAGAAAGGGAGACAGAGAATCTGAAGCAGGCTCCAGGCTCTAAACTAGCTGTCAGCACAGAGCCCGACATGGGGCTCGAACCCACCAATGGTGAGATCATGACCTGAGCCGAAGTCGGACGCTCACCCATGAGCCGCCCAGGCGCCCCGGCAAAGCCAATTTATGAAGAGTTTGCCACGCTGGCTCTTCTTGGTAACGAGCACCATTCTCGGCGCCTGCTGACTAATTTATTTCTCGTAATCAATCACTGCTTCTCTATGGTCTCCAATTGATCAGTCTCTTCTATGAGGCGGGAAATCTTCCCACCCCTTTACTTGGGCACCTGAACGATATGATCCTTCATTACAACAGCTGGGGAATTTTTTTAATTTAATTTTTTTTTTTTAGTGTTTATTATTGAGGTAGAGAGAGACAGAGCATGAGCAGGAGAGAGACAAAGAATACAAAGCAGGCTCCAGGCTCTGTGCTGACAGACGCAGGGCCTGAACTCACAAACCAGGAGATCATGACCTGAGCAGAGGTCAGATACTTAACCACTGAGCCGCCCAGGGCCCCAGCTGGAAAACTCTTTAAACAATCACTCACTAGTTCTTTCCATGGGTGGGTTGGCAGTTATACTGTGCCCGTGTCCAACCCTTTCCTGTGGTACCTCTGATTCTACACAGGTATCTTTTTTTTTTAGTTTATTTATCTTGAAAGAAAGGGAAAGAGTGGGGGGAGGGACAGGAGAGAGAGGAGGAGAGAGAAAGAGAGAGAGAGAGAATCCAAAGCAGGCTCTGCACTGCCAGTGCAGAGGCCGATGCGTGCATCGGGGCCTGAACCCACGAACTGTGAGATCATGATCTGAGCCAAAAACCAAGAGTCAGACACTTAACTCACTGAGCCAGCCACCAGGTGCCCCTTTACATAGGTATCTTTTCATTACAAGCATTAATTGAGTGCCTCGGCTGCTGGAAACTCTAAAAAAGTGAAAAGCACGGGCCTGCCTTGAGGAAATGAACGTCTCCGAGATCATAAAAGCCCCCAAAAGAGTATTTGCTTACCTTCAACAGGGAGAAATAGCGTTCCTTCCGTCCGTGGAAACGAGGCTTCGTACGTGGGAGAATTATAGAGCAAACAGTTTAAAGTGGCATCAGACGGCAGAGTTGAAATCCACGAGGTGAGGGGAGAGTCACTCGACAGGTTTTTCTCACCACCACGCAGTATCTCCCCAGCTTTCGCACAGTCCTGGCCGAGAGTTTCAGACGGTAAGATAGCGCCTCCTACAAGGTGCAGCAGCTGCCACACGGTCCAGTACCCGAGGTGATCCGGGGACTCCCACAACTGAAATAAACATTACAGAGAACATCAGGTGATTCTGAATGAGGCAGCCATAAATAAAGCTCAGGGAGATCGGGAGAAGGTAAAGTTGACATCTACATTCAAGGACTGAATTCCACAGCCACTGTAGTTATTTAGCCACACGCCCACAATGGCCCGTATCCTGTTACGGCAGCCTGAGAATGTAATTACTACACGCTATGCCTTCAGGAAGGCGCCCACGTCGTGGAAACTGCACTTGAGTTCTATTCTCCGGCAAGGGACAGAAATGATACAAATCACTGGAGAGGAGTCGTGAAACGTCAAGAGTCAAGAGAAATGCACAGTACATTAATAAAAACAATTCCGTCCTGCACAATAGGACACAACGATGGTTCGGTACCGAGGGAGCTCGCCAGGAGCCCGTCCCTGAGGGGGAGTCACCGCTGACTTACCCACTCCACACGACTGGGTGGGGACCAAGCTGGTCTCAGTTGTGTCCTCGCTGCTCTCACCACAGGCATCATGTCTCACCTAGACTCTTACTGGACAACCTCTAAAGTCTGTGTCCCACCTCTAATCTGTCCTCCATGTTTCTCTAAGAAGTACTCCTCCAAATCATAGATCGGATCATGCTAAAAAACCTGCAAGGGCATCCCACTGCCTCCGCCACAGAGTAACTCTTGGGTAGCCCAACCCTAAACAAACTTTCCAAACACATGATTTTTCCCTCACCCCTGGCTGCCGTGCAGGCACACCGAACCATGCCGTATTTTATCACCCATGCTCGTGTTCATTCTGTCTCCTCTCCTCCCCTTCCCTCCTCACCAACTTCGGTAATTTAGCTAAAATACTGCTTTCTCTGTAAAAACCGCTCTTCCCTTCCTCACAGTCAACCCTTCATTCAACCTTCTCTTAACAAACTTTTTTTCTAGGACATTAAGATCTCGTTTTATTGCAACCATTTGGTTGGCCTCCAATATCCATCTGAGCAAACATCCTGGACCAAACTAAGCAGTGGGAAACCCATCGGGGAGCACTGAGGTGACCCCTCCGAGCCTCAGCACCCAAGCATGGGTCTCTAACAAACGTTTATGGAGCGAACTCTACATGCCATGGAGTAGTGAGACATACTGCCGGTCTTCTAGAATTTTAAGGTTGGGTGTGGAATAAAACAGTAATAACATGAACTATTAAACAACACCACAATAGAAGTTGACAATATTCAGGTAGTATGGGAACAGGACGGAAGAGTGCCTACCCCAAAATACAATTACGGTGCTGGTTTGCCAACTCAACAGGACAGGTACAACTATAGACCATAAACTGCTATGGAATGTGAGGTCTTCCAGGACATCTGCAAACTTTCCATATATTCAAGTTCAAAGAGGGGCAGAAGAATGCCTAAGGTGACAGCAAGGGAATAATAGACTAGTCCAAGAATCCAGAATTCTCTTGGATAGTGCTTTTTAACATGAGGGTCATGATCTTTTGATGGACTCGGATGGATCTTTTAATTTTTTAATATTTTATTAATTTTTGAGAGAGAGAGAGAGAGAGAGAGAGAGAGAGAGACAGCATGAGCAGGGGTGGGTCAGAAAGCGAGGGAGACACAGAATCCAAAGACAGGCTCCAGGCTCTGAGCTAGCTGTCAGCACAGAGCCCGACACGGGGCTCGAACCCATGAACCGCGAGACCATGACCTGAGCCGAAACTGGACACTTAACCGACTGAGCCACCCAGGCACCCCTCAGATGGATCCATCGATGGATCAATTGACTGGCTTATGATCAGCTTTAAAAAAACAAACAAACAAACAAACAGGGGTACCTGGTGGCTCAGTCAGTTAAGCGTCGGCTTCAGCTCAGGTCAAGATCTCACTATCCGTGGGTTCAAGCCCCGCGTCGGGCTCTGGGCTGACAGCTAGCTCAGAGCCTGAGCCTGCGGCAGATTCTCTGTCTCCCTCTCTCTCTGACCCACCCCTGCTCTCACTGTCTGTCTCTCAAAAATAAATAAAAAAACATTTAAAAAAATAAAAATAAAAAAACAGAATAGGAAATATCAGACCGCAACACAAAATATCAATCACATGTAGTGAAGAAAAACAATAAATTGTGAGACTTTTCAGTGATGCATGCCAGTTTGGAATTAATCAGTATTTGCTATTACCACCCACGTGTCCTTGCCCATGTTCACTGCTAGAGGGGAGGACAGTAAGCTAGCTCATATACCACAGACCCTGATTAGAGTTTTCTGCCAAAGGGAAACAAAAAAATTGTTGAAATTGTTGGAGATTCTGGCTAGAGGATAGCCAGGGGGAAAAATCTGCTGATCAATTGAAGGGTAAAGCTTTAGTAAGAATTGAAAAAAAAACATCAACTTTTGATGAGAAGTAATATAAGCCATGACTTATAAAACCACAATCAGGAATGCAAACTGGGGCAGCCACTCTGTAAAACAGTGTGGAGGTTCCTCAAAAAGTTAAAAATAAGGCTACCCTAGGACCTAGCAGTTGCACTACTAGGTATTTATCCAAAGGATACAAAAATGCTGATTCGAAGGGGCACATGTACCCCAATGTTCATAGCAGCGCTATCGACAATAACCAAGGTATGGCAAGAGCCCAAATATCCATCAATAGATGAATGGATAAAAAAGATGTGGTATATATACACAATGGAATACTACTTAGTGACGAAAAAAGAACAAAACCTTGCAACAACGTAGATGGAACTAGAAGGTATTAGGCAGAGCAAAATAAGTCAGGAAGAGAAATATATGGCATCACTCATGCGGAATTCAAGAAACACGACAGACGAACACAGGGGAGGGGAAGGAAAAATAAGATTAAAAACAGGGAAACAAACAATAAGATACTTAACTACAGGGAACAAATTGAGGGTTGTTGGGGGGGGTGCTGAGTGATGGGCATAAAGGAGGGTACTTGTTGGGATGAGCACTGGGTGTTATAAATCTAAGTGATGAATCACTAAGTTCTATTCCTGAAACCATTACTACACTGTATGTTAGCTAACTTGGATGTAAATTAAAAAAAATTTTTAAGTTATTTAAAAAAAAATTAAAAAACACAATCAATATAAAGAGTATGGTTATTATGAATATTACAGAATACCTGAGAGTCTTAGTGATAGTTTCAAATCTGGAGCTTTATAAATACCCACAAGACTATAAACTCCAGGGAAGCAAGGACTACATCAGTCTGGTTCACTGAGGCTATACCCAGCACACCCAGCAACCACGTACTAAGTAGGTGTTGAAGAAACCAGAGATATAAAGTCGAAAGCACACCAGGTGTCTTCCCTTTTACTCTGCAAGGGTTCTGTGCTCGGCTCCCTTCTCCCCGAGTCTGTGAGTCCAGGTTCTGCTTCTCCCAGTTCCATTTCCCCGACTGTGAGCTCTGCAAGTCAGGGTTTCCTCTCCCTTCCAGTTCTCTGCCCCTATAGCCAGAGCTCTCCAAGGGCAGGACCCAAAACTCCCTTTTGTTTCAACGGTGTGGCCCCGGGCAGAGGCTTTTTAAATAGGAAATAAAAAAATCAATCTTAACCAGAAAAAAAAAATTCCAGAAAAGCATGTTTGGTGGGCATTTTCTTCGTGGAAACAACACAGCTGATGTGAGAACGGAAGGCTCCGAGAAGACCAGCCTCTCGGAAAGTGGGATGTCAGAACAGGAAGCGATCTCCAAAAAAGATCCCGTCAACTCCTTATTCCGAAGAAAAGAGAAACAGGAGAGAAGGATCTCCAAGCCCCACCGTTAAGATTTCTTTCTAGCCAGGGGCGCCTGGGTGGCTCAGGTCATGATCTCACGTTCGTGGGTTCAAGCCCCACATCTGGCTCCGTGCTGACAGCTCAGAGCCTGGAGCCTGCTTCGGATTCTGTGTCTCCTTCTCTCTCTGCCCCTCCCCGCTCATGCTCGGTCTCTCTTGGTCGCAAAAATAAATAAAACATTAAAAAAAAAAAAAGATGTATTTCTAGCCAGAATTTGATATAATTCCGGAATAAAGCCTTTGTTGTGATTTGGTATCAATCATCCCAAATCAAGCACTTAAATGTTGTGTACGGTGTCCAACATTTCGTTTGCTGCCTTAAGAAATTTTAAGTCCCAGGATTCCTTTCTCCTCCTTGAAATGTTTCCAATCTCCTTAAACAGTGTCCTTTCCTTTTCTTTGACAAGCCACAGCTGCCACATTTTGCCTTTGCCACGCCTTTTTTGGGCTTTGTAGGTGAAAGCACTTTGGAAATTTTAACATTGTATACCATTATTTAAGTACCTGCTGATTTTCCATCTGTAATCTTGCAATTTAACCCACTCCTAGTTCAGGGACAGGAGTTTTCAATAAGCGGAATCACACCTTTCACCTGGTTAAACCATTTCCACCGAGAAGACAATCAGCGCTTTTACTGCTTAGGCCCCATAGACAGGCACTTTCTGAAACAAACTAAGCTCGTTTCTAGTACAAACCTCTAGACCTGTTCTTTGCCTGGAATGTTCTTTCCCAGCCTTCACATTCCTCCTCTTTTACCTTCTCTGCGTATAAAGGCCATCGCCCTATATACAACAGTCCCCCTACCCTTTTACCTCCTCCTGCTCACCTGTTTAATCTGTTAATCTTATCTGTTTCGTGGACCTTCCCGCCAGGTCAACCACTTCGGCTGACCAGCGCAGCCCAGGAGCTCTGACCGCAGTAGGCACTCAGGGTAACGCTTGACTATTAAACCAAGCCGATGGGAGGAAAATGGTGACGGTAAAAACATATAAGTAACTGGGGTGCTTAACTAAAGCACGGGCCCCAAATGAGCCACTTAAGACCGGAAGTCCATAAGTGTATCCCTTTAGTCAACAGGTATTTACTGAGGACGCACAACACTCAATGTGCATCAGCTGGGGAGAAAAAGGGGTGTGCTGCCTGCCTTGGAGATGTTTTTAGATCAGAGGTTAAGGGAGAGACTTGCACCAGCGGAACATATAACGGGGACAGGGTAAGTGCTACAAAACTGCGAGCAAAGTCAAAGCGGAGACTCAGGCGTTGCCACGGGGCAAGGCGTTGAAGAGAGGCTTGGACCCGCATGGGATCCGGGATGGCTGATTAGGCAGCACAAGCACTCGAGACTGGTCGCCCCAAGCGACTATGCTTCGGCGTGCTGGAATATTCCCTGGCCCGGCAGATCGGGCCCACCTTGTGAAGGGCTTTAATCGCTAACCGCTGTTGGGACCAAGGGCCTCCCTGTTCTGTTGCAAAAATTGTCCCAGTTTGTGACCACAGGACTTTCCTCCCGAAGGGACCCGTGCCGGGCCGGGCTGGTCTCGTTCTGGGTCGAACTGGCGGCTCTGCGGACACCGCCAGGTTCCGGCTGAGCCGCAAGCCGCCGCGCACCAAGTCGGACCTCACCGTGAACTCACCTTGGGCCACTCGGTGGTGTCCACCCAGTACAAGGTGATTTTTCGGGCGATCATGACTTCCTGGACTCGCTTGGGCAGCAACTTCTCCATCACCTGCTTCGGGGCCGGCGGCAGGCGCTGGGCCTCGGCCTCGCACCCGCACACGAACTGCAGCAGCTCCCGCTGCGAGTGCGGGCAGGGCGCCAGCAGGAAGACCGCGTTCGCGAAGCCCCCGAGCGCGGTCTCGGCCTCCCTGGCCTCGCTCTCCACGTCCAGCAGTCTCCTCCCGCTGCTGCGCAGGATCGGCTTGGTGGGCGACGTGATCTCGGGCCGGTCCCACTGGTAGTCTAGCAGCGTCTCCATCAGGGCGCCGTGCGTGTGGCTGGCCCTGGGCGCCGGGCCGGGCAGGTGGGCGCCATGGGCGCAGTCCCCGAGCACCGCGTCCAGCTCCTCCTCGAAATCCTCCCAGGAGCGGACCCCCAGCTCGCGGAAGTCAGACACGCGGGACGGCCGGCTCCGCGCCCCCTGGGAGTCAAAGAACTTGAAGGCCCAGCGGACCCTGGCCAGGCCGAATCGGCAACTCAGGTAAGTGAGGAGGCGCAGGGCGGCCCGCCGGACTGGGCTCCGGCCGGCGGCACAGCCCGCGGTGTCCAGCAGCAACATTACGTTGTGACAGCAGGCCATGCCGGCCGCCCCGGGGCTCCGGCCGGGGCCCGCGCCGCTCTCCTCTCCGCCCCGGCCTCAGGGAACCAGCGCCATTCACCGCTTTGCCGCAGGAGCCCCGGTGGAAAAGCTCCCGCGCTCTTCAAGTACTGCTGCCATTGGCGGAGTCAGCCCCCAGCATCGGCTCTTATTGGTTGCTCGCCTTACGTAACTTACGAGAGTAACTCCCATCCTTGGTGCTGATTGGAAGGGCGACGGAGAAGCTCTCTGCCTGATTGGCGGAGGGCGTGGCTGTGAGCAGGGCACCCAGTTCCGGGAGAAACTCAGCATTCATTGGCTGGGGCCTCCGTTTTAAAATTTAAAGAGGTTGCGCTTCGGGGGGCGTGCCCTTAAGTTTCTCTTTTGGGCAGGAGGCCTGCGTTTGGGCGGTTGTGCACAGGCGTGGGTGCGGGCTGCTGGGTGATGTTTATCAAGGCTGAAAATTTAGGACTGGTGGGGGATTTGAGACGGTCCAATTCAAATGTGGAGGAAGTCACTCTAGACTTTCTATGGAGTAAAATTCGTTGATGAAAATTTTCTTTTTCTGTAATTTAAGGAAAAAATTATTAACAATTAAAAGTTCACTTTGCCCCAGTCATTTCAAGGAATTTCTCTAAAGAAGGTAATTAGATCCAAATAAAAGGCTTAGATGCATCATAGGGTTATTTAACTTGAGAAAGATTGGAAAACAGCTCAAATGGGCATGACTGAAGTATGATATGCCTAAAGGGAAGGAACATCAGGTAGCTTTTAAAAATATTTTTATATGTAACATTAGATTTTTTAAAAATGACTGGTGAAACAGCACATGTAGTGAGAACTCCCAATTTTCCATGCATACATTTTTAAACTACTGAGATAAAACTGTACCAAAAGTTGTCTGTGATGGTCTTTGGGTGATGACATTATGGTGATTTAAAAAATATGTATCTATTTCGCACTCTTCTGAATGTTCTATAATTTTGTATTCCCTTGTTACTTTTATAGTCAAGAGGAAATACACTTCGTGAATAAAAAGTATTTCCTGTTGCAAATAGAAGAAGCCAGGTTTCTAATCAGGCAAGGAGGGAAAGGAAATAGTCAAGGGAGAGGCTGAGGACAGAGGGACTGTGTTTATGGTTCACTGTAGGGAGGTCAAGGAAGCGGGGAGACACCTTCAGCTTAGGGGATATACAGAGCTGTTAGATGGAGAGAAGGACTTTGGGAGGCTTGGTAAAAAGAGGTTCGGGTTCAGTACAGGACTCAACTCTGCAGGGTCTGTAGTTGAAACCTCTGTTTCATTCTTCTTCTTCTTTTTTTTTTTTTTTTTAACATTTATTTATTATTGAGAAACAGAGAGAGACAGAGCATGAGCATGGGAGGGACAGAGAGAGGGGAAGGCACAGAATATGAAGCAGGCTCCAGGCTCGGAGCTGTCAGGACAGAGTCGGATGCGGGGCTCAAACCCATGAGCAGTGAGATCACGACCTGAGCCAAAGTCCGACGCTCACCCCACTGAGCCACCCAGGCACCCCTGTTTCATTCTTAGTAATTTGTGTTCTCTTTTTTTATATCAGTCTTATTAGAGGTTTATTAATTTTATTGATCTTTTCAGAGAAGGAGCTCTTGTTTCATTGATATTTTTCTGTTGTTAGTTTCATTGATTTCTGCTGTTTATTTTGCTCTTCTTTTTCTAGAGTCCTTAAGTAAGAACTTCAGATTATTGAGTTAAGACTTCTCCTCTTCCTTCAGGTATGCTATACATTTCCTTCTCAGCACTGCTTCAGCTGTGTCCCACAAATTTGGACACATTATATTTTCCCTTATATCCATGTATTTTTTAAATTTCTTTTGAAACTTCCTCTTTGACCCAGGGATTAATTAGAAGTACATTGTTTGGTTTCCAATTGTTTGCAGATTCCCTTTTATCTTTCTATTACTTATTTCTAGTTGGATTCCATTGATTTGGTGCCACTCTGTATGCTTTCAGTTCTTTTCAATG
Organism: Helogale parvula; assembly: GCA_004023845.1. NCBI lineage: Eukaryota > Metazoa > Chordata > Mammalia > Carnivora > Herpestidae > Helogale > Helogale parvula. The sequence goes on from PJEM01009602.1 coordinate 49,772, forward strand.
TATTGAGGTTTGTTTTTTGGGGCCAGGATATGGTCTATCTTCATACATGCTTCATGGGCATTTGATACAATGCATGTTCTGCCATTGTTGAGTGGAATGTTCTAGAAATACCAATTCGATCCCATTTGTCAGTGTGCTTTTTGAGTTCTTCTATATCCTTGCCGATTTTCTGTGTAGCTGTTATATCAGTTGTTGAAAGATGTTGAAGTCTTCAACTATAACTGTGGATGTGTCTTATCTCTCCTTTCAGTTCTATCATTATATTGCTTCATAGATTTTGCATCTCTGTCACTTTGATGCATACACACTTACAACTGCTATGTCTTCTGAGTGCATTGACCCTTCTATCACTATATAATGTTCCTCTCTTGTAGCTGGTGATTTTCTTTGCTCTGAAATAAAAGTATCTGCTATTAATATGGCTTCTCTTGCCTTCTTTGATTAGTGTTTGCATATGGCTCAATTCTTTCTCTGTTAACTTCTCTATATCATTATGTTTGAAGTGAGTTTCTTTACATAACATATAATTGAGTCAATTTTAAAAATCTGTTCTGCCAGGGCGCCTGGGTGGCGCTGTTGATTGGGCGTCTGAGTTCTGCTCGGGTCATGATCTAGTGGTTGTGGGTTTGAGCCCCATGTGGGGTTCTGTGCTGACAGCTCAGAGCCTGGAGACTGTGTCAGATTCTGTGTCTCCCTCTCTCTGCCCCTCCCTTCCTTACACTCTGTCTCTCTGTCTCGTAAAGATAAGCATTAAAAAAATCTGTGAATCTCTATCTTTTCATTGATGTATTTAGACTACCTAAGTATAATCTATTCTTGGTTATTAAGGTGTAAGTCTGCCATTTCATTTTTTGGTTTTTGTTTGTTTTTTCCTCCTCCTTCCCTCAGGGTTAATTGGACATTTTTAAAATTCAATTTTTATTTATTAATTTTGTTTGTAAGTGTATTTCTTTATATAGTTTTTTCATTATTATTTGAGAGAGAGAGAGCGAGCATGAGTGGGGAAGAGGGGCAGAGGGAAATAGAGAATCTTAAGCAGGCTCCCCACTCAGCACAGAGCCCGCCGCGGGCCATCATCCTGTGACTCTGTGATCATGACCTGAGCTGAAATCAAGAGTGGTATGCTCGGGGTGCCTGAGTGGCTCAGTCGGCTAAAGCCTCCGACTTCGGCTCAGGTCAGATCTTGCGTTTGTGGGTTCGAGCCCCGCATCGGGCTCTGTGCTGACAGCTAGCTCAGAGCCTGGAGCCTGCTTCCGGTTCTCTGTCTCCTTCTCTCTCTGCCCCTCCCCCTCTTATGCTCTGTCTCTCCCTGTATCAAAAATAAAAAATAAAACATTAAAAAAAAAAAAAAGAGTGGGCTGCTCAACCAACTGAACCACCCAGTTGCCCCAGTAGAGATTTTTACATAAAAACAGAAGTTATATGTATATATAACTTAGCACAGTCTGGTGAAGTGCATAGAGTACAGAAATATTACCTCCTTTTAAGTCCCCTTACCCTTCCTCACTTAAAACTGTCTTCGCTATTTCCTTTACAAATATTAATACCTACTTTAGTTATAATTTTTGCCTTAACCATCAAACTTCTAAAACTTAAGAAGAGAAGGAAAGTTTATTGTATTTATTCTTTCTTTTTTCCTGACGTTCTACGATTTCTCTTATCATTTGTTTTTCTCTGTTTTACAGCGTCCACCTAGCCATTCTTTTAGAGTAAGTCTGCTTGCAGAAAATTCCTTAATTTTCTCTCATCTGAGACTGCCTTTCTTCCTGAAGGTCTTTCAACTGGATATAGAAATCTGGGTTCACGGTTCTTCCCCTCCCCCGCCCCCATCACTTGGAAAATGTAGTCTGCTCCCCCTGGCGCTCTGTGGGCTCCGCTGACCCTGCAGGTGGGGGGGCTGCGTCACCTCGGGCGGTGGTGCCGGTTCCGTTTCTCCACTGTGCCTCCTCCGATGTCACCCCAACAGGGACAGAGAGGGCATCTTGCTCCCAGCTGATGGATGTGGGAGTCCAGGTTCCCTAAGGGACCTCTGCTTTGGTCCTCATTCCCATCAGGTAGGGACAAAAGTCCCAGCTCCCCACTTGGCCTCTGAGGCCACCCTGGCAGGGGAAGGGGCTGCCTCGTGATGCCCGGCACAGGTGCAAGGGTGGGCTCCCTCTCAGCCTTTGCCGATGGGGCTGGGACACTGTTCATTTGTTTGTATGTTTTGGTTTGGCTTGGCGTTTTTTGGAGTTTGACCTGATGGGAGTGATTGTTGTCTAAAAGTTTTCGGTCTGGCTTGTCTACCCCTGTCCTGGTCTTCTAACTGGAGAGAGCAGACTTTCCTCGGGGACTGGGTTAGTCTGCCTGCATCTCCATGGATGTCTTAGGTCACCAGCTTCTCCGGGATCCAGTCAGATATGAAAGGGCCAAAGAACTCGCGGCCATGTCATCCTTTGGGTCTCAGGGTCCCAAGAAAGTTTGCCTCTTCTCTCAGCCTCAAAGAGGTCTTCTCATGTCTGTGTATGTAGAATGTCCCAGAGTTTTCAGCTTTACTTATTGGGAAGAATAGGAACAACTATGTCTACTCTGTTTTGTCTGGGGCCAGAAGTTGGGAGTTGTTGTTTTTGTTTTTTTACTTTTTTTTTTTAATGTTTGTTTATTTTTGAGAGAGACAGAGCACAGTGGAGGGAGGGGCAGAGAGAGGGAGACACAAAATCTGAAGCAGGCTCCAGGCTCCAAGCTGTCAGCACAGAGCCCGATGCAGGGCTTGAACTCACAAACTGTGAGATCATGACCTGAGGGGGAAAACAGACGCTTAACCAATTGAGCCACCCAGGCGCCCTGGGAGTTGTTTTCATTATAACTTATCACATTACATTGTATTCAAGCTATCTCCCTTTCACTTTCTAAGCTGTGGGTTCTTAAAGTTCTTAAAGGGCAAGAACTATGCTTTATTTGTCTTTGTGTCCCCGCTGCCTAGCAGAGTAGCAATAAGTTATCATCATAATTGAGATGCAGTTGTTAGCATTTCTCTGCTTAGGAATTTGTGCATATCCGCGTATCACCACCGGAGGGCGGCGGCAGCAACCCTTCACCCAGCGCTCTGAAGCCGACAAGCCCCACTCCGGAATGACCGCTTTCCCCAGAACTGCTTGTCCTTGATTTGGCTGAGAAAAGCAAAAATCTGGGAACTTACTGTAATTGGGCCTCGGAGGGAGAACAAAGGACCTTAGGGTGGCCGACAAGGTTGTACCTGGAGCATGTGGGTCCCATTCTTTTGTGGAACGATGTGGTCTGTGTTCCTATAAAGCAAGGCAAACACATATTTCCAGCATCTAGAGGGCCCGTCATCATTCTGGCCACTCCTCCCAGTAATTCTGCAAGGCAGGCATTATTTCCTTTTACAGATGAGGAAACTGAGGCTCAGAGGGGCTCTCACAGCTCATAAGAGAGAGCACTGAAGCTTTTCACGGGCTCCCCCAAGTGATCCCAGGCCAGCCTCCCCCCCACCCCCCCAACGGAGTGGACAGGGGAAGGGGCGTCCTTGGGCAAGGGAGGGCCAGGCCAGCGCTACATCCAGTGCGCCTCTGAGCCCTGTGCTCTTCGTCTTCCTTTAAAGGGGTGATAATCCACTTTTACGAGCTGTGTGATCTAGGGCTAGGACCACCAGGGCCCAGTACAAAGTGAAAATGTGGGACTCCTTATTAAAAAATTAAAAATTTCAAAACAACAGCAGAGCAGTAAGCCAAGCACAGGGCCCTTCCACACACGAGGGCCGGGCTGACCCTATAGCGCACACGTCCAGGGAGCCAGCCGTGCCCAGAGCAACAACAGAAATGGGGCAAAATCACAATGACTTTCCTCTTTAGGGCAACTCATTTGCACTCTACTCTTTCACTTTAAATATTTTATTTCTGTGAACCTTTCTGGGATTTTCTCCCCGTGTGATCTTTTATCTCTGCCATGAGGAGGTTGGACTAAACCAGTACTTCACCCTGGTTACACATTAGAGACACCTGGGGACTTTTAAAACTATCCAAAGCTGCCCCCGCCCGGCAAGGATTCCCACTGAATTGGGTTGCCGTGGGGCTTGGGCAGGTCACTAAGCTGCCTCCTCGTCCGGAGACTCTGGTTTTTCTTTCTTCTTTCTTCTTCCTTCTTCTTCCTTCCTTCCTTCCTTCCTCCCTTTTTCTCTCCCTTCCTTCCTTCCTTTCTTCCTTCCTTCTTTCTTTTCTTTCTCTCTCTCTTCCTTTCTTTCCTTTCTATTTTAAGTTTTTTTTGAGAGAGGCACACACACACACAGCACAAGCTGCAGAGGGTAAAAGAGAGAGGGAGACACAAAATCTGAAGCAGGCTCCAGGCTCCGAGCTGTCAGCACAGAGCCCAATGCGGGGCTCGAACCCACAGACCGTGAAGTCGTGACCTGAGCCGAAGTTGGATGCTTAGCCGACTGAACCGCCCAGGCTCCCCATGAGACTCTGGTTTCTACTTGAGAGTGATGATGACGAAAATGTCCTTTCCCTCCTTTGAAAAAGCACTTGAGGTGTCTGGACACCTCCAGGTCCCGCTGGGCAGAAATCTTGACGTCACAGGTCTGGGGATTTTTACTGTCAGGGGTGGGTCTTCTGAGGAAATTGTTTCTCCTCCACACCAGCCGTTTGCTCAACTCTCCATTCTGCCCAGGGCCCCAGTGCTCCGATGTTTATCCCACACTTTCTGAGCGCCTGTCATTGTACCAGAACATTCCTATTTAATCCTCCAAAACCGTCCTGGTAAGTATTTTCGTAAATCTCCATTTTACCAGTTCAGAAAAGTTAGGGTGCCCAACATCACACAGCCCATTGAGTGGTCCCCTCCACTTACTGGAGGGGCAGGGCGGTGGCTCAGAGATGTGGTCGAGTGGGGTGCAGGAGGGCGGGCGGGCGGCGATTGCCTCACCCCTGCCTCGTCCTCCCTCGGACCCCGCCTGACCTAAGGCCTGGGACCCTGATCTCTTGTTCCAACCTCACCTCTGCTCCCGCCCCAGCAGTGCGCCCTGGGAAAGCAGGGCTGAGGGCCAGTGTGATCCCAGAGTTCAGAGGGACTGGCCCTCTTTTCTGGCTGGGAAAGGCGCACGGTGGCTGCAGCCAGTGAGGCATGGCCCAGGCCTGCCTTATCAGGACTCACGGAACTCAGAAGGCCTTCACCTTGGGCCCTGTGGTCATCGTTTGGAACACCAGGTCCACTCGCCGATGGGAGAAGTTGAGATTGAAAGGAAGGTCCCCAGGCAGGCGATCCCAACAGATGAGCCTAACGTTGTGGGGCCACTGAGCAGGCTGAAACCTTCTCTGAAGTCGTGAGTCGACCACGCAAGGAGGTGGTTCACTGAGAATGATCGTGGCCGCCGGCTCTGCCTCCCCATGGGGCCATGGTCTCAGATTCCCCCCCAGGACACTTGGAGGGGGCTTGTAGAGACCCAGGAAAGTTGTGGGGTCCTGGTGGAAGGGCAGGAAAGAATGGAAACCCCAGACAATTTAGGGGGGTGGCAGGACTGCAGTCTCCCTAATGAAACCCTGGCCAGACCAGAGGAGGGGGCCGGAGCTAATCCGGAGGCCCCACCCCCTCGGCATCCACCCACCCCCGTCAGGACAGGGGACCTGCGGGTTCACAGCCCGGGGCTGGGTGAAGCCAGTGAGGCCTGGACCAGCTAATAGCAGCCATGAGGAGGAGTTTCTATCACGTTGTGAATCTCAGGACCGCGAAGTGGGCTGGGCAAGCTGCTTTTAATTCTTTCTTCAAACAATATAGATCAGATGAAAAATATTTTATAAGATGCCGTGTGATGGGGGATGAGAACAGTCCTGAGATTGATGGGGGTGGTGCTGGTGCCCTAGTGTGAATGTACTTACTCAAGGCTGCTGGACGGTTCACTCTGAAACTGTTAAAACGCAGGGCGCCTGGGCGGCTCAGTCCGTTGAACGTCCAACTTCGGCTCCGGTCATGGTCTCACAGTCTGTGGGTTCGAGCCCCGCGTCAGGCTCTGTGCTGACGGCTCAGAGCCTGGAGGCTGCTTCAGATTCTGTGTCTCCCTCTCTCTGCCCCTCTCCTGCTTGCTTGTTCTCTGTCTCTGTCTCTCAAAATAAAATAAAGACATAAAAAATTTTTTAAAAATGAATGGGCAAGGGGTATCTGGATGGTTGAGTCGGTGAAGCATGTGACTTTTGATCCTGGGAGGCTGAGTTCACACTCCACATTGGGTGTAGAGATTACTTAAAAAACAGATCTTTTAAAAAATGATGGGGCACCTGGGTGGCTCAGTTGCTTAAGCGTCTGGCTCTTGACTTCAGCTCATGTCATGATCTCATAGTTCATGAGTTCAAGCCCCACATCAGGGTCTGTGCTGACGAGATGGAGCCTACTTGGGATTCTCTCCCCCCCGCCCCGCCCCTTCCCTGCTCATGTGCTCTGTTTCTCTCCCTCAAAATAAATTATTAAACTAAAGGGGGGAAAAAAACCAATAGGCAAGCTATAGACTAGAGGCAAAATTTGCAAAATGGATCTGAAAAGAACTGATATCCAGGATGAATACAGAATTTCCACAACTCAATAATAAAAAGGCAAACCACCCCAGTGGAAAGATTGGCAAAAGATTTGAACAGATGGCTCACAAAAGATGACATATGAATGGATGACAGACACATGAAAAAAATAATATCAGTAACAATCAGGGCAATGCAAGTTAAAATAATAAGATACTATTACATATGCAACAGAATGGCTAAAATTTAAACAACTGACCCCCGACAAAAGCTAATGAGGATGAAGAGCTACCAGAGCTCTCCTATATTGTCAGTGGGAATGTAAAATAATACACCACTTTTAAAACTAATTATACACCGGGGTGCCTGGGTGGCTCAGTGGGTTGAGCATCTGACTTTGGCTCATGATCTCACAGTTCATGGGTTGGAATCCCACATCAGACTCACTGCTGTCAGTGCAGAGCCTGCTTTGGATCCGCTGTTCCCCTCTCTCTCTGCCCCTCCATGGCTGTACTCTCTCTCTCTCACACACACAAAAATAAATTTAAAAACTTAAAAAAAAGAACTACTGAGTGACACAAAATCATTATGTTGAGTGACATAAACTTCACGCAAGAGTATTCTCTGTATGACTCAATTTCTACAACGTGCCAGAACAGCTAAAACTAACCTATGGTGGAAACAGAACAGTGGTGTCCTCTGAGAAGCTGGGGGCAGGTATGAACTGGGAAGGGGCATGAGGAACCTTTCTGGGGCAATGGTAGGGTTTCCATATCTTGACAGAGGTTGGGGTGCACAGGTTTATGTATTTGTCAAAATTTGGAAGTGATACACTTAAGATTCTGTATTTTATGCTTATAGATTTCATTTCAAAAAACCATAAACAGAGGGGCACCTGGGTGGCTCAGTCAGTTAAGCATCTGACTTCAGCTCAGGTCATGATCTCGCGGTTCGTGGGTTCGAGCCCTGCGTCGGGCTCTGTGCTGACCGCTCGGAGCCTGGAGCCTGCTTCGGATTCTGTGTCTCCGTCTCTCTGCCCCTCCCCTCCTCATACTCTATCACGCTCAAAAATAAGTAAACATTAAAATTTAAAAAAAACGATAAACAAACATTGATTCTCAAGATAAACATCCGGAAGTAACTAGGGGGAAGTTCCTGATGTCTGCAATTTCCTTTGAGATGCATAAAAGAATAAAATGCACTGATGGATGGATAGATGGAGAGATGGATGATAAAGCAAATATAGTAAGATACTAATAGTAGAAATTATAGTTTCATGGAGAACATAATTATGTTTGAAATGTTTCATTTAAAATGTTGAAAACAGGGGTGCCTGGGGGGCTCAGTCGGTTGAGCGTCCACCCTCAGCTCAAGTCATGACCTCATGGTTCATGAGTTCAAGCCCCACATCAGGATCTCTGCTGACAGCGTGGAACCCGCTTCAGATCCTCTGTCCCCCTCTCTCTCTGCCCTTCCCCTGCCCACACTGTCTTTCTCCGAAAAATACATAAATACTTAAACATTTTTTTAAATGTTGAAAAAAGTCATATATCATGAAGTAGCATCTTTCTGTGATTTTTTATGATAGAACAGGAGTGTTCCGGACAATTCTCAAGTACGTTCCCCTTATTGGCCTAAAGTACCCCCTTCTCCCAACACTAAGCCTTCGTGATCCTTTTTCCTCTTCCTTTCTCTTGGGAAACAAACAAAAATCGAGCAAATTGCGCCTCATGGCTCTTCTCTCTGTGACAAGGAGTTAAGCTTCTTGGCAGTGTTAATTTGCTACTAGCGACTCAAGAGGCTGCCTAAAGAGATAATCAAGTTGGAGTGGTCGATTTGGATGATATCCAGGCCTCCGGAGGACAAATCCCTCCGCATTCCCTGTGGAGACACAGAGGTGACCCGAGGCCGGGAGCCCCAGAATCCCCCCAGAATCCCCCCTGTGCAGAGGCCCACTTTGGTTTGGAGCTGGAGATCCTTGGGGGGCCAAAGCCCTTTATCCCAGCCCCCCAGTGGGGGGTCAAGGGAAGAGTCGGGTTGGGAGTCTGCTGACCCAGGGCTGGGGAGCTGAGCATCGGGGCCTCAGGCCAAGGGGACCCTCCCAGGTCACTTTTGGAAGACGTGACCTCTTCTCCCAGGCCCCTCCCTGCCTCCAGGCCCGCTGGCTTCTACCACCAAGTTGGGTGAGGGCTCAGTTAACCCGAGAGTACAGAGACCAGAAGTGGCAGGGCTTGGGATGAGGCCAGGGCTGGCTGGGAAAGGAGGTCTCCAGGGGCAGGGCCAGATGAGGAACAAGATGAAAATGAATTACTTGACTTCTTTCAGCCGAGGGTCGGGGGCGGTCTGCCCGTGGTCAGCCCATCCTGCCCACCCCGCCCTGCGATCAAGGTGGTAACCGTGAGTCGTCGAGATGACAGCATTGATGGACAGGTGTGCAAAGTCCCCGCGGGTGCCCACAGGCCTGGTGCCCTTGCTTCTGAGCATCGCTGACCTGGTGGGCATGGTCCTGGGTCAACCCCCTTACTGGTCATGTCTATTCTTACAGTATCTTTGTGTGTTTATCTCACAGTACCTTTGTGTGATTTCTTTCCTTTAAAAAAAAAACCCTGTTATTAAAAAGTATTATGTGCTCATCCTAGAAAATTTAGACAAATTAAATAAATTGAAATAACCACCCAGAGATAACCTCTATTGAGCCCGTGATGAGGTTCCTCTCCATGTTTATTTCCCAATGGGTATATACTCCATTAAAAAAAATTAGATTATACTATGTGTGTTATTTTGTAGATGGCCTTTTCCACTTAACAGTACATTGTGGAGGTCTTGCCGGGTCACGGTTCGGGGCTTGAGGCAGTCAGCTGTTTTGAAATGCTGTGGGCCGTGAAGGTGGGAGGGGGACACAATCTCATCCTAGGGCAGCGGGGCCAAATCTGAGAGCCGACAAGGCAAAGCGAGATTGTGAGTCATTCCCTAGGATTCTGCATGACACCAGGAAATGCACAGCGTTCAGTGAGCGTAGTAGTCAAAGGACAGGTCGGTCCTGCACAGACCTGTGTTGTGTTTAAATTTTTTTTATGTTCTTTATTTATTTTTGAGAGACAGAGAGAGAGCGTGAGCAGGGGAGGGTCACAGAGAGAGGGAGATACAGAATCTGAAGTAGGCTCCAGGCTCTGAGCTACCTGTCAGCACCGAGCCTGACACGGGGCTCGAACCCATGAACTGTGAGATCATGACCTGAGCCGAGGCCAGACGCTTAACCGACTGAGCCACCCAGGCGCCCCTGTATTGTGTTTAAAAATAAGCGGCCCACCCATAAGGGCAACGACAACGTTTGATGGCTTGCGTCTTAACGCATCAAACTATAGAAACTTAAGACCTAACGTGGCAAACTAGCACGTCATAGGCTGTATCCAGCCGAGGATATTTAGCTTGCGGACTGCCTCTAAAATATTTGAAAAAGGAGCCTGAGCTCTTGTGGAAATGGCTAATTCAGGGCTGGAGCAGGAAAAGTCCTCCTGGGGAATGTGGGGCATCACGGTGCACCTGGATGGGGAAGAGGGACCAAAGGCCGCAGAGATGTGTCAAAAAATATACAGAAACCATCTGGCAGGGCTCCCGCTGGCTGAAGATGGAACAGTTTGAGCATCAGAAAAGAATAAAGTCTGTGAGAGGAGCCTGGACGGCTCAGTCGGTTAAACGTCTGACCTGGGCTCAGGTCACGATCTCATGGTTCATGAGTTCAAGCCCTGCACTGGGCTCTCTGCGGTCAGCGCAGAGCCTGCTTTGGATCCTCTGTCTCCCTGTCTCTCTGCCCCTCCCCTGCTTGTGTTCTCTTGCTCTCTCAAAAAAATTTAAAAACATTTTATAAATAAAAATTTTAAAGTAATTAAAAAAAGAATAAAGCACTAAAAAAAAAAAAAAGAGGGCGTCTGGAGGGCTCAGTCGGTTAAGCGTCTGACATCAGCTCAGGTCATGATCTCATAGTTCGTGGGTTTGAGCCCTTTGTCGGGCTCTGTACTAACAGCTCAGAGCCTGGAGCCTGCTTCGGATTCTGTGTCTTCCTCTCTCTCTGCCCCTCCATTGTGCGTTCTCTCTCTGCCTCAGAAATAAATAAACATTAAAAATTTTAAAAAGAGGGGCGCCTGTGTGGCTTAGTCAGTTTAGCATCCGACTTCACCTCAGGTCATAATCTCATGCCTCATGAGGTCGAGCCCCACGTCGGGCTCTGTGCTGACAGCTCAGAGCCTGGATCCTGCTTCGGATTCTGTGTCTCCCTCTCTCTCTGCCCCTCCCCTGCCCATGCTCTGTGTCTCTTTCTCAAAAATAAACATTAAAAATTGTGTTTAATTTTAGAAAGAAAAAAAGAATAAAGACTGTAACTAATTATGCAATATTGAATACATAAAACTCCAGCAGCCTCGGGGCACCTGGGTGGCTCAGTCGGTTAAGCGTCACGGTTCATGGGTTCGAGCCCCATGTGGAGCTCTGTGCTGACAGCTCAGAGCCTGGAGCCTGCTTCAGATTCTGTGTCTCCCTCTCTCTCTGCCCCTCCCCTGCTCATGCTATATCTCTCTCTCTCAAAAATAATTCTTTTTAAAAATTAGAAAAAAAATTTAAAACGATCCAGCAGCCCATAATGATACTTTAAAAAGGAAAAGAACATTTCCTCCTTACAGCAGTCCCTTCTGATCCGCAGTTTCAGTTACCCACAGCCAGGTGCAGCCTAGAAGCAGAGGGTCTCTTTCTGGCACGTGGTCAGGTCAGCAGTAGCCTGATGCTTACGTCACTCACCTCCCTTCATCTCGTGTATGCATTTTATCATCTCACACCCTCACGAGAAGAGCGAGTACAGAACAATAAGATATTTTGCAAGAGAGACCACATTCACGTAACTCTTAATATAGTATGTATTGTTATAACCATTCTGTTTTGTTATTAGTTATTATTAACCTCTTAGTGTGCCTAGGTTATAAATTAAGCTTTATCATAGGTAAGTACGTATAGGGAAAAAAACATAGTATCTATGGGGTTCAGTACTAGATGTGGTTTCGGGCTTCCCTTGGGGGTCTTGGAACATGCCCCCCATGGATAAGCGGGGGACTACTGTGTTGGCCAAAGCTGTCACACCAACGCGTTCCTCTGAGGACTGGTATTTGAAGCTGAAACATCACGCATTTTTTCCTGCCATCCAGTAGGAACCAGTAGTTCCAGTTTCAGGATAACCACGAAGCCCCAACTGACGACACAAGAAAGCTCCTCTTTACAGAACAATGCCAGCTAATAAATGTCAAAGAAATAGCCTTAGAAAAACACCCTCTTGCGATCCCTAATGAAGTAACTGATTCAGACAAGGAATAACAGTGGATGCTAAAACATTAGGTAAAATGTTTCTGGGGGGCAATGACTATCTGAGGACGAAAATACAAAATTACAGGACAGGGAATGATCTCAACTTAGCCTTTCATCTAACGTCTGTTCTGGTAGGACAGCGTCCTGTGCCTTCTGAGGTCCTGGACTAGGCAGGCAGCATCACCCAGGATACATTCTTGACAAAATGTTAACATAAATTTAGTCAAGCCCTTAGATCTAACTTCCAGTTTGCAGGAAATGCAGAGGATAAAGGAACAAGCTAAGTGACACCCAGGGAAACAATCAGACCTATCTAGATAAATAGGACAGTCAACAAAACACTGCTCTGAGTTCTCTAAATCCGCGTCAGTTGAAACACACACACACACACACACACACACACAAAATAACAAAACTGGGGCACCTGGGGGGCTCAGTTGGTTAAGCGTCCAACTTTGGCTCAGGTCATAATCTCATGGTTCGTGAGTTCGAGCCCCACATCGGACTCTCTGCTATCAGCTCAGAGCCCACTTTGGATCTTAGTCTCCCTCTCTCTCTGCCCCTCCTTGGCTCTCCCTCTCTTTCTCAAAAAATAAATAAGCATTTAAAAAATAACAAAACAAGCGCAACAGTAGGAATCTCTTCTAGATTAAAGATACTTAAGACACATAACCACGAAATCCACTTCTTTGTCCTCGACTGGATTCTGGTTTGAACAATCCATCTAAAGCATCATCTTTGGGGTAGTGAAAGAAATCTGAGTGAAGACAGGATATTTGTTAATTTATTTTCTCTAAGTAGGCTCCACAGCCAGTGTGCAGCGTAGGGGTAGGGCCCAACATGGGGCTTGAACTCACGACCCTGCGAGCAAGACCTGAGTTAAAATCAAGAGTAGGACACTGACTGAGCCACACAGTTGCCCCAGTATTTTTTAATTTTCTCAGGTATTGTTAAGTAGCTCCTACTTAGGAAAATATCTATGTTTTGAAGAGACACCTATTGAAATATTTAAGGATAAAATATTTTATTAGCTTCTCTGATTTTGTTACTTTAAAATACTTAAGAAGGAGGGGCGCCTGGGTGGCTCAGTTGGATAAGTGTCCAACTTTGGTTCAGGTCATAGTCTCACGGTACCTGAGTTCAAGGCCCACATCAGTCTCTGCACTGACAGTGGGCTGACAGTGTGGAGCCTGCTTGGGATTCATTCATTCGTTTATTCATTCATTCATTCACTCACTCATTCTCGCCCTCTCTCTCAAAATAAATAAACTTAAAAAAACCCAAAGACCCAACCAAACATACAAGCAACAATTAAACCATTACTTCTGGGTGACACAGAGAATGAAGGTTCCTGGTAAGGAGCCAGGGCCAGGTTTAGAAGCCGCAGAGTGAGGGTCAGAGGACCCAGGTAGCGGTCAGGGCCCAGGGGCCTTTCTCAAGGCAGTGGGGGTGGCTCTGGGGCTGCTGTGTTAATCATGTGATGTCCAATCACTGGTTATATGGGAACATTTATCATTCCACTCGCCTGCCCACACACCCTTTTCTCATTTGGGGATGGCCTCCACCTTTCGAGTCTATGTCTCCCTAATAGAAACCAGAAACACCCAATCGTGTCCACCAATCACGAGCTGGGAAGTAAAGGCTAGTTTGGGTGAGGGGGGGGGGTGTCAGAAGCCTCCCCCCTGACCCTAGGCAGCAACAGTCCCGTGACCACACTCCATCGGGAGGGCAGTGACATCTCCTCACGGCAAGTCTGCCTTGCCCCAGCTCTCACACCTGGCCGGCGTCCTCACAGCAATCCTCAGAGGCTCCTGAAAAAAGCCTTTTTCTGCTCACACTCGCCATAGTGGGGTCTAGTCTATGTTTGCACCCAAGAGCTTGGAGTAATGTGCCACCTGATCTCCCCACTCTGTGTCTAAAGAGTGGAGACAGCATGGCTGGGATGTAGTCAGAGGTCTTGTCGCCCATGCCTTCCCCTTCCCCAAGCCCCGGTCATGCAGGGAGTCAGCCCCCACTGAGACAGGAAGCCCCAGGGTGCTGGGGTGGCATCAGGAGGTCAGATGCTGAGCGTGTGAATCACTGTTCCACTGGTGAAGTCTGCAAAAAGGGCACTGTCCTGTCTACCTTGGCAATTAACTTCATGTTTCTTGGCACGGAAGAGTCATTCTCCTTAAGCAGATCATACAAATGAGAGCTGGACTTCTTCCAAGCCAGCCCAGCAGATTTTCCCTGGGGCCTGTTTGAAACTTAAGAATCTCCCATGATGAATATCTCTTCCCAGATGCTTTCAAAACTCAATGTATAGTTATCACCATGAGCCCAGGACCCCCAAGACTCCTAGAGACCAAGTGCAGTAGACACGAGGGAGGGAAAGAGAGAAGTAAAAGAAAAGAAAACCACACTTGTAAATTCAGAATATTGAGAAAGAGATATCCAAATCAATTAGCTGAATGATATATGGCAGCCATGTCTGAACAGTACGCTCTGACTCAACTAACTCTGTTGGTGCCACTGTGGGGATGAAACCCACATACGTCCTGGGCTCCAGCCCTCCACCCGGGCCCCCTGGGCTCCAGCCCTCCACCCGGGCCCCCAGGGCTCCAGCCCTCCACCTCCGGACCCCCTGGGCTCCAACCTTCCACCCCGGGCCCCTCTCAGTAAACGGTGGGTAGAAGGGAAAACTTCCACCGCATTGTCCGCTCACCCAGCCCTACCTCTTCCTTAACCGCCTGGGTCCGCCCACCTTCCTGCCTTTCTCTTGGACTCGAACCAGCAACATAATTCTCCAGGCTCCTGTAGACACCATCCAGAAGCCAGCCATGCTGAAGCTCAGGAGCCATCAGAGTGACCTGCACCGCAAATCATAATAAAGAATTGCCAGCATTTTGATAGTGTCCACTGTGTATCACATATAGTTCCAGGAACCGCAAGTCAAACCTTGCTTTAATGTTTTATTGATTGTCTAGACAAAGTGTTGGGAAATGTTAATAATTCAGGTTAAATTTATAAGTGTGTTATGCCTGTGGTCATCACACTGTAAATAGCGCACGCGCACCTGAGGGAATATTCTTTCACTATTCAAAACCAATGATCAGGGGCACCTGGGTGGCTCAGTGGTTGACCATCCTACTCTTGGTTTCAGCTCAGGTCATGATCTCACGGTGTTGTGAGTTCAAGCCCCACGTTGGGCTCTGTGCTGACAGTGTGGAGCCTGCTTGGGATTTTCTTTCTCTCTCTCTTCCTTTCTCTGCCCCTCCCTCACTCGCACCGTCTCTCTCAAAATAAATAAATAAGCTTAAAAAAATAATACCCTGATTTAGCGAAGAAGTAGTTTACATTGTTGGTTAACAAGTGAAGTTCCAACATGTCTTTGTTGTTTTATTTCATCTTCCTCCTTCACATAAACGAGAAAAGTGTCCAACACTCATGTTCAATCTATAGAGAACCACAATCACAGGCTGGGAGTGGGGATGCGGTTCGGTAAAAATCATCATGAAGTGTTTTGTGTGAATCAACTGTGTAGAATTTACAGTAAAGAGTATGTTTTATTATTTTTTAAAAGAAAATTTAATGATTATTAATATTGAGAGAGAGACAGGGCATGGGCAGGGGAGGGGCAGAGAGAGAGGGAGAGACTGCTTAGCTTGGGAAGAGCGACCTTCCATGAAAGGGGAGCCATTCCTTTTAATTGGCTTCCCTGGCTGACTGGTACCAGCTGGGCCACCAGAACAAAATGCCACAAACCAAATGGATTAAACAACAGAACTATATTTCTCCTGTTTCTGGAGACAGGAAGTCCAAGATCAAGTGCCGGCCAGGGGTGCCTGGGTGGCTTTGCTGTTTGAACGTCTGACTCTTGGTTTCTGCTCAGGTCACGATCTCGTGGTTCGTGAGTTTGAACCCTGCAGGGGGCTCTGTGTTGGTGGTACCGAGCCTGCCCCTGGGATTCTCTCTCCCTCTTTTTCGGCCCCTCCTCCATTCACACACACACTCTCTCTCTCTCTCTCTCAAAATAAATAAATAAACATTTAAAAACAAAACAAAACAAAACCTCCACAAAGTGCCTGCCAGTTTGGTTCCTGGTGCAAGCTCTCTTTCTGGCTTGCAGGAAGTCACCTTCTGACTGTGCCCCCGTGTGGCAGAGGGAGAAAGAGAACTCGCTGATGTCTCCTCTTACAAGGACACTGGTCCTATAGGATCCAGGCACCACCCTTATGACCTCATTCAACCTAACTCCAAATGCAGTCCCTCTGGGAGTTAGGGCTTCAATATTTGAGTTCAATATTGAGGGGTGGGGGGCCTGGAGACACAAGTCAGTCCATAGCAGTCTGAATAGGAGTCCCATATCAACTATAGAGTTGGACAGATCCAAGTTCAAAGCCCAGCTCAAGCCCCACATCAGCTCTGGGCGGATGGTGCGGAGCCTGCTTGGTGGGATTCTTTCTCATTCCCTCTCTCCCTCTGCCCCTCTCTCTCTCTCTCAAAATGAATAAACTTAAAAACCAATGAAAAAGAATCCCCCCCAAAAAATAAAGGTTAGCTATTATTATTACAGTGCACAATGTGAGGTCAACGTAAATAAAAACAGTTGTTTACTCCTGATCATGTAGTGGTCCGTCTTGCTAAATTCTCTTATTATTTCCAATAATTTGCCTGTACATCCATTCGGCCTTCCATGCAGACAACCACATTACTTCCAAGGATGGTTTATCTCCTCCTCTCCAAATCCTTTTTCCCTTCCTTTTACTTTATGACCTGACTCTGACCTCCGGCACATCTCTGAATAGAAAAGGTGGTAGAGAGCCTCGGGGTCCTCATCTGGACTTTAAAAAGAGACATTTCCTATTTTCCCTGCTAAGAATGATGCCTCCTATAGGCTTTCTCTGTGTTTATGTTCCTTCTTAGCTGTTTGCAGACTTGCCCTCACCACTGGCCCTCAGACCCTGGCAGACAGGGGGCATGAGCCAGGAACTGGGCCGGAAGTTCCCTCGGCTTCATTTCCCAGAGGACTGGGGTTTGCCACGGCTCCAGTTTCCTTCCCCATTTCCAGGCTGTGCTGAGTCCAGCCCTCAGCTGCCCCTGCACCTCTGCCACCCCAACCCTCTTGTCCCACTTCTGGTTGATTTTAAGAGTTTCATGGGATACCTTTTATTTTTTTTTTTTAAACATTTATTTCTTTTTGAAAGCAGGGAGGAACAGAGAGAGAAGGAAACAGAGGATCTGAAGCAGGCTCTGTGCTATCAACACAGATCTGGACGTGGGACTCGAACTCACAAACTGTGAGACTATGACGCTTAATCGACTGAGCCGGCCCCTCATGGGATACCTTTTGAACAGAGAAAACCTCAGCCACCAGGTCCTGTGTCTCCCGTACTGTCACACGCAACCACACCCACAGCCCTTCTGACACCGGATGTATGGGGTCCCCCCACCAGGCAATTCTCTGCGACCCCAGCTGGGTGTCCTACAATTTAACTCCATGCTGATGGGGTCTGCCTGGAGACAGCATTGTACCCCACAGGTTAAGGGCTCAGTCCCCCCAAGACTGCCCCCACTTCAGGTGCCAATCTCAAGAAGTAGTCCCCAGTTACCCACAACTTATATTTATTCATTTTTGAGAGAGAGCACATGAGCAGGGGAGGGGCCGAGGGAGGAGGGAACAAAGGATCCAAAGCAGGCTCTGCGCTGACAGCCACGAGCCTGATGCGGGGTTTGAATTCATGACCCTGGAGATCATGACCTGAGCTGAAGACGGATGCTCAGCCAACTGAGCCCCACAGGCGCCCCATCCACAACTTCTGCCTGATTTAACCACCAACCAGAGCTTCCTGGGACCTCCTCCCCCTTGGATTTGATGGTTTGCCAGAGAGGCTCACAGAACTCAGGGAAACACTTAACATTTACCAGTTTATTAAAGGACACGGTCAAGGCTGCAGGTGAACAGCCAGATAACAGGTACGTGGGGGGGAGTGGGCAGGTCCCCAGCACAGGAGCTTCTGTCCCCAGGAATCAGGATGTGTGACCCTCCCAGTGTGGACATGTTTGCCAACCTTGGAGACTGGCTGACCCTGCAGTGTTGGGATTTTATGGAGGCCTCCTCACTTAGGCATGATCATGTCCAACCCCTCTTTCCTCTGTAGAGTATGGGGGTGCTACTGAAAATCCTGGCTTCTTCAGCAGCCCCCCTCCAGGAGACCACCTAGAGTCACCACATGGAACAAAAGACACTCCTATGACCCAGGAAGTTCCAAGGGATTTAAAAAGTCTGTGTCAAGAACCAGGATCGAAGACCAAATTATTAGAACAACAACAACAAAAAAATGCTCCTGGCACTTAGGGCAAGAGTTTTGGCAGCCTAATGCAAGGAACAGGGGCCAAAAACAATATATATTTTTTATTATGTCACATATTTTTCTCCTAAGTTTTTTTTAAATGTTTAGTTTTGAGAGAGAGAGACACAGAGTACAAGTAGGGGAGGTATGGAGAGAGAAGGGGACACAGAATTGGAAGCAGGCTCCAGGCTCTGAGCCATCAGTACAGAGCCCGATGCAGGGCTCAAACTCATGAGCTGTGAGATCATGATGTGAGTCAAAGTCGGATGCTTAACCGAGTCATCCAGGTGCCCCACTTACGTCACGTCTTTACCTTGCTTTCACATCCAGGAGTAGATAACCAAAGGGGTCACTGCCCAGACCCACCGATCAGGTGCTGGTTGACCTCTTCCTCGGACTCTGACTTCTAATCTCATGCCAAGCAAGGCCCCAAGTCAGATCTAGCTCAGAGGAACAGCCCAGAGGTCAGTGGGCGTCTTCCCTAGTGGCAGACTTTTCCCAGATTCTTAGGACCTTTCCCATCTCTGGGGGGGCTCCCACAAGCCAGGGCCCTGGCGGGGCCCAGTGATGCTCTGGGGAATCTGGCTTCCTCGCACTGCAATCAACAAACACCCGCATTTCTCCCCAACCTCCACCTCTGAGACTCCCTCAGCGCTCACGCACTGTTCCCCTGTCCGCCCCTCTGCCCAGCAAGGTCTCCCTTCCTATGGCTCACTCTTTCCCATGTGCATCAGCCTCTCTTTATAACTGGCAGGGCCAGGTGGCTGCTTCCGGTCCCCAGAGGTGAAGGGGACAGGCCCTTAGGCTGAGCCGGCACCTGTCACGCTCAGCTGGACCCACTCTACCCCTAGTTTGGGGAGTGACCGCCAGGTCTGCTCAGACCTCCAGCTCTACTTGATTCTGGCTTTTCTGGAACGGTTTCTCAGAACTCCGTATACCCACATCTCCCTGCTCGGCACATAGGGAGAGACAGACATATCCATTCCTGGACAGACATACGCTTCATAAAGAGAACAAAGGTCTACGAGGGTCCTCAGCGGGCAGCTGATCATCCCAGGGGAGGGCTCTGGGGCCTGGAGGGGCACGGGCACAATTGCACTTTTGGAAGTCGCGCCTCACGTTATACAAAACATTTTAAAGGATCCCCCCCACCACATTTCACGTTAAGTATACATTTGCCATAAAAATAATTTGAAATGATGTGGGGACACTTCTTTCTCCTCTGCTGCCAAAACATATTCAAATTTTCACTGCATTTTTCATATGTAAAAACAAGAGATAAAGAATAATATAATAAAAATCAGCGGCATTCACCACCCAGCTTAGAAATAAAATGTTACTGGGGTGCCTGGGTGGCTCAGTTGGTGAAGTGTCTGACTTCAGCTCAGGTCACGATTTCGCTGTTTCCACATGGGGCTCTGTGCTGACAGCTAGCTCAGAGCCTGGAGCCTGCCTCGGATTCTGTGTCTCCCTCTCTCTCTGACCCTCCCCTGCTCACGCTGTCTCTCTCTCTCTCTCTCTCAAATATTAAAAAAAATTTTTTAATTTAAAAAATTAAAAAAAAAGTTACCAAGATAGTTGAAACATCCATGTATCTCTCCCCTCTCTGCAGAAGAGTCTACCATCCTGAATTCATTACGTTAAACTATATGCACAATATATACTTTATTGTATTTTTATTATTTCTATTTATATATATTTTAACAGATTTCAAAATTTTGCATTTTTCAACTCTATCCCAGGGATCAACTAAAATGATTTCTACAAGTTCGCATTTCAGGTTATTTGGCTATAAGTTACTTAAATTTTGATTGGTTCTGATTTCTTACCATCACTCACTGAAATCCTCACAGAATGAGAAAATCTAGCCTATAAATGAATTTCAAATGCTACTCAATGTTCACAAACACAGTTAATAAAGTTAAAAATAATAGTATGTTTGGGGGACACCTAACAAAGCATTCAGTAATTTTGGCCTTATGGTTTTCCTTTCATATCGTGAGGCCGATCTTTTTTTCTCAAGTCTTATCAGCATTTCTATCGACAGGAAAACCTCGCAAGTCCTGCTCTGAGTC